>PVLC010003418.1:30641-97919 GCA_004027655.1 Graphiurus murinus
GTACTGGGGATTGAACTCAGGGGCATTCTACCTCCGAGCTACACCCCCAGCCCTATTTTTTATTCTTTATTTTGAAACCGAGTCTCACTAAGTTGCGGAGTGCCTCACTAGGTAGCTGAGGCTGGCCACGAACCCGGATCCTCCGGTCTCAGCCTCCCGAATGCTGGGATTACAAGCGTGCGCCACCACGCCCGGCTGCCAGCTCTTTATATTTTTTATAGGTGATATTATATTTTATTTTATTTTTTCATGTGCTTTTATTGGTGCATTATGGTATTACATCATAATGTATATCATGTTGACATTGACATACATGCACACATATTTTTTGTTTTGAAACAGAGTTCCATTAGGTTGCTGAGGCTGGCCCCCAACCTGCAATCCTCCTGTCTCATCCTCCTAGGTACTGGTGTATGCTACCACACCTAGCTAATAGTGCCCTGTATGTTATCCTGTCTTTCAGCTTTTCCCCCCATCAATATCAAACTGTTTGTGTGTGTATGGTATCTTTTGGAAGCAGGTAGAGAAAAATTAGGCATCAAGGAAATTCATAGTTTTTTTTTTTATATTCAAGGAAAAATTTTTTTGGAGAGGGGTCTTATTCATCATTTAATACCCCCAGGGCAGGATTGTTCAATAGAAGTTCCATAAATATCCGATGAATAAATAAATGGTTCCAAGGTTGGAGTTGCACATGGTAGCTCTGTTATCTCAATGTCCAGCTAAGACGGTCGCCTGGAGAAGTTTGCTTCCCTGGAGGAAAGCGGGATCCCCCAGACCTGGATGACATAGCCACGGCTCTCCGGGAAGCTCAGGAGGAAGTGGGCCTGCGTCCGCATCAAGTGGAGGTCGTCTGCCGCCTGGTGCCCTGTCTGCTCGATGTAAGGATTGCCGTAGACCCTCATGAGCTCCCAGGGACCTGCTGCTCCCAGGATCCCACATCCGTCCAAATGTGACCCCAAACAGTGCCGTCCACAAAGCCGAGGCGGGGGTGGGCTGGTGCGAGCTTTGTCCTTTGTGAGCTCAGCGGCCACGGACAAGTGCTCTTTCTCCAAACAGAGATGGAAGGGTTGAACTCTGGCAGTGAGCTGTAGACTAAGGTGCTGCAGAACCTCAAAGACGCTTCAGAGCATTTCTTTAATATTCAGTCCACATCGACTTTTCTCCAGTATACATTTATTTGGAGAATTCATTTGGAAATATAACACGTGCCCCAGTGTGCTATGTACCAAATATTATCCCCTTGGAGAAAAATAACCCTTCATGAACCCCGATGGTGCTCACTCTGTCCATACCAGGGGATAAAGCCACTCCGTATCACAGGATCCAAGCAGTTTCCTAAGAAAGGCTGTCTGCTAGGCAGAGGCAAGCTGTTCAAAACCGGTGACTTAGCCAGTCATGGTGCACACACTTTTAATCCCAGTACTTGGGAGGCTGAGACAGGAAGATGGCAGGTTCGCAGCCAATCTCAGCTACTTAGTGAGGCCCTCCGCAACTTAGACTCTGTTTCAAAAAAAAGAATTAAAAAAAGGGCTGGGGGTGTAGCTCAGAGGTAGAATGCCCCTGGGTTCAATCCCCAGTACTGTGTACTGCAAACAAAACAAAAAACAGTGACTATTTGTATTTGTAACTACATTTCAGTGTGAATCAGGATTTCTTTGATAGTATATACCAAAAGGACATATGCAAAAAAACCCCAAAACAACAACAACAACAAAAGGAATTCAGCTGATACAGCCAGATCTGACTTGCTCTGAGCTCACTAGGACAAATTCAGTGCTTGGCCCAGACACCTCTGGAGCATATTTCTAAAATGACACATTATTGAGAAATGAGAATGAGCAAAAGCTCTGGAAAGAAAGGTGCCTTGTGTTTGAAAGTCCTGAGGGAAGCTTTTTTCTTATTTCAGCCCTTGCTTGTTTTTAAATTGTATTACAAGAAACACCATTTATTTATCACATATAAGCATAATCTAATTCAGCAGTTCTTAACAGGCGTGATTTGTTGTTGTTTGCCTCCAAGGGACATTTGGTGGTGGTTGGAGATACTTTGGGGTGTCACAGCCTAGGTGGGTGCTATTGGCTCTTCCCTTACTTTCTAAATTAACCCTCCTAACCAGGCTGTGGCCCCAACCCCCTCCCTAGATGCCCTTTGGTCACACATTGATGCGCTTCTCTTTGCAAAGGTCTCTAAAATGTGAGCAGGTCATGACTCTCTTCTTTCTTTGTACATCACCCACATGATGATTTCTCCCTCCCTCCCTTCCTTCCTTCCTCTCTGTCTCTCTCTCTCTCTCTTTCTTTCTTTTTCTTTTTTCTTTTTTTTTTTTTTTTTTTTTTTTTTTTTTTTTTTTTTTTTTTTTTTTTTTTTTTTTTGTATTCTACCTCCGAGCTACACTCACAGCCCAATTTAATTTTTTTTGTTTTGAAGCAGGGTCTTGCTAGGTTGCTGAAGCTGTTCTTGAACCTACGATCCTCCTGTCTCAGCCTCCCAAGTACTGAGATTACAAGTATGTGCCGCCATGCCTGGCTCTTCTCTTTCTTGGTACATGACCCATATAATTTTATTCACTCTCTCCCTCTGCCGCCTCCAGAGCCTCATCTCATGGAATGCTGCAGGATGTTTTAACTTCCTGGGAATGTTTTAATAGCGGGTAGCTTCTTCCAGAGGCCCTGAAGCCTGCCTCCTCGCCAGTCCCACAGAAGCAGCCCACCACAGGATTCCTGCTCCACAAGTGGGCAAGATGTGGACTTTTATGGGTCCTAGAATGTCTGCTATGTGTCACCCCCCCCCCAAAAAATAGCCCAGAAATGCTGCTTTACCCACAAATATCCCAAGTTCTCTGTTAGTGTTCTAAGCTTAAACCATGTATATATCCCTGGCTTCCCATCTGCAAGGAACATCCAGTCCTGAACCATTATCTCCTTACAGCCTACACCCCTGACACTCTCACACACACACACACACACACACACACACACACACACCACCACCACCACCAATTTCCTCAGACTCCAATGAGCCAGTTTGAGTGGCAGATCTGGCCACACCAAGTCAGATGTGTAACATCCTTTAGCAATAGCCAGGAGCCCCAGCCCAGCCCCTGGGACATGATAAGTCTGAGATGCCGCCAGCACACCACCACAGCAGCATCTGGGCCACACGGGCTGGAGTGCTGTTCCTGCCTTCATGGAACATAAGCACTATCTCAGGGGTGTGGGCCTTGGATCTAAGGTCCAGTCCTGCTTCCTTGTCTGTTAGCTAGTTGTGACCTTGAGCACGTATCTGTTTGTGTTTTTGATCTCAGTTTTTTAAGCTTCTTCAAGACCAGACTGTTGTGAGGAATCAGTCAGAGCATGCTGGGTGCTGGAGGAGGTGCCCTGTGGCCGTGATCACCTAATGGTAGCACACCCCTTTACCCATTCCTCCTGCCTCCTCTGAGTTCCTGATAGCTCCCCTGCGGCCTTCTTCCCGGCTCGTGCCTTTGGAAGGCTTGAGCTGCCTTGCCTTGGTCTGTCCATCCTGCACAGAGAGCCGGAAGAGCCTGTGAACTTACTTCCAGCACTCAGTCCTTACCCAGTGGCCAGGGCCCGGGCCCGAGGAGCCTGCAAGCCCAGCTCCTCGTCTCTAGCTGGGGCATGCTCCTGGGGTAGTTTACACTCTGAAACACCCTACCATAGCACCCTTGCCGGCCTTCCCCCTAATCGGCCTCGATTCCCCTCCGTGCCTCTTACCAGCTTCTCCCTAGAGTACTTCCATACAAAATCACGGGCAGCCCAGTCTTCATCTCAGAGTCCCCCGGGAACTCATGGCCCCAGAGACGGAGCATGTACCCAGTGCCAGACAGGACATGAGGCCCCCGGGGGACTTATGGCCTCAGGTTTCCAGCTCTGGGGACATCTAGTGTCTATATTCCCATCATCCCCTCTCATTGCAAACATGGAGTTTCACCATAAGTAAAGTGAATATTCGGAGCTATCACGGTGCTTAAGCACTCTGTAGCTGACCCTCTGAGAATTCCTGCAGCCTGCCGAACCTCCCCTGTGTCCCGTGCCCACAACCCCCTGCCTCTGGCTCTTCCAGCCTCTTTTTGTGGGGATGCCCCGGGAACTCCACACTTTTTCTGCTTTCTGATTGGAGGTTGCATCTCTTAGCAGCTCCCCCACCTACCCTCAGCCCAGGCCTTTTAAGATTCCCGGGGGAACCCAAGGGCTTTTCATCTGACAAAGCTCATATTCATTCTCAGGCACTGTGGTTGTACATAGAAATCCCTCCCTATAATATGAACATGTGTGTTATAAAAATAATTTATATCTGATTATATGTATATAAAGCATGTGACTTTCTCAACACATACATATATAATTTCTCCCATAAATGGGAATATGCCACAGCCAATATTATTGTCACTTCTCTGTTGATAAGAGAACACATCCTGGTCTTTACCAAGAGGGAAGGGTGTTTATCACATTCTTTCTAGAGGCTACACAGTATTCCAACCTATAGCAATAACCATAACTGATCTAATGTTAATATCCATTAGTTAATGGATATTACCTGTAGAAGTAAATTATAGAGATCAACCTCTCATTTAGAGGTTGGAGCTGTTGCACCTAATGCCACCACCTTGTCCATGTGCTGTTCCTTACTGGGAGGAATTTTATAATGCAGACATATTCGCACAAATGCAATTCTTCGGTCAAAGAGGTAAGTGTGATAATATCTCCACGTGGCTCTTGCAAACCGTGGTACCAATTCATACAACAGATAGCCTTTTCAGAGTCGTCTCATGAATACCACCTCGGCCAGGGCAAGAACTACCCTGGTTACGTGGGGGACGTTAAGTTTCCTTCTGGAGCAAATTCTGCTCCCTTTACTACCCACCTTTGTAATGGACTGTAATGGGTGGCTTTGGCTTATAGTCTTACCTTACCTAGCAGTAGCAAAGATTTTAACATTTAAAACAATATCACTATACTTTTTAATTAATTTGGCTTTTTGTTTTTGTTTTGTTTTGTTTTCTGCTTTTAGAAAGACACATTGATAACCCCGGTGGTGGGTTTTATAGACCCCAACTTCCAGCCCCAGCCGAATCCTGATGAAGTTAAGGATGTGTTCCTAGTACCACTGGACTATTTTCTATACCCGCAGGTCTACCACCGGAGGTACTTCACACAATCTGAACGCCATTTTATTATTCATTGTTTCGAGTACACAAACCCTGAAGATGGTGTGACTTACCTAATCAATGGAATGACTGCAAAATTCGCTGTGTTGGTTGCCTTAATTATCTTTAGGAAAAAACCCACCTTTGAGATTGAATTTAATCTTGATGATGTAATATCATCTTGTGAAAAGACCTTCCTTCATAAATATGCTACCAGCAAACTATGACTTATGAGACCAAAACTCAAAAGAATCCAAGAGGTCTTTGTGTGTGCTTATACACAGAACAACAATACTGCCAGGTATTGGAATTGGACAGGTGTGTATATTTTTTCTGTATTATGAAGGTAAAAATTTTGCCATTTTTTCTAGTTGCCTTATATAGAAGAGTAGAAATCTTGCAAAAGCAGAAAAAATAGCTGGGCGTGGTGGTGCACACCTGTAATCCCAGTACTTGGAAGGTCAAGACAGGAGGATTTCAGGTTCAAGACTACCCTCAGCAACTTAGCAAGACTTTCAGCAACCTAGTGAGACCCTGTTTCAAAAGGGGTGTATCTCAGAGGTAGAACGCCCCTGGGTTCATCCCCAGTACCAAGGAAAAAAAGTGGAAAAATGTACTTAGAGTGTTGTTAATTTCCCTTACAATGTGTGAGTGTTTTTATTATACATTTAAGCAGAAACATATGACACATAACAAGCACTTGATAAATAACTTGTCAATTATATGAGCGTATGCCATTTATTTGTAAGAGGCGGTGTCTTTTTTTTAGTCTGTTGTTACATATGACAGAAACTTTGGGCCAGCCATCAAAATCTACCCTCGCTTTCTTCCGTGGCAGTAGTTTTTAAGCTACATTCCTGCTTCCCAGGTGGAAACAGCATTCCCCAGGATCCCCTGCCGCTGAAGGGGCCACTGGGATTTAGCTCAGGCCAATGTGAAGTGGGTGAACATTGGCCTTGTAAGTCATCTCCTGTTTAAGAGTGAAACCAGTTCCCCCAGAACTCTACTCTCCTCTACGCTTTCTCCTCCAGCGAGCTGTAATAGAGGCTTTTCTGCAACCCACTCTTGACCATACAGGTAAGCAAAGGCCTGGGGCAGTAACAGAACCAAAAGATGACAGAGATTGGATCTTTGATTTGGGAAATGTTTTAAATTTAAAAACATTTTTATTGGTGCACTGTAATTACACATAATCCTTGGATTCTTTGTTATACTTTTACACATGCACATAAAATAATTCAGTCAATTTCATTCCCCAGTACCTTCCCTTTCCTTTCCCTCTTCCCTTCCCCTGGTTCCCTTTCTCTACTCTACTGGCCTCCCTTCTATTTTCATGAAATCCTCCTGTCTTTCTCTTTTTCCCTTTTTTCTCTCTAGCTTCCACATAGGAGAGAAGACATATGACCCATGACTTTCTGAATCTGGTTTAATGTAGACCAGATCCCAGTGCTGGGTATTGAGCTTGGGTCTTTTATTTTCCAGTGCTGGGTATTGAACTTGGGTCTTCACACATGTTAGGCGAATGTTCTGCCACTGATCCACACCCCTAATACAACAGCTGGGATCTTCAAATGACTGGAGCAGAGCAACCGTCCAAGCTGGGCTGTGCATTGCAGTGTGTTACAGGAGAGAAGAATACAATTCTGTCATCTCTCTGCTGCTCTCACTTCAGGCCCCTGTGGCTCAGTATTGCTGTAACCCTAAGTAATCCACTGTAACACTTAAAAATGCCTAGATGGCTATTCTTCCAAGCTTGAGGCGCTGCAAACAGAATTTGGCATCCCAATCTTGGCTCGTAACATGTGGGCTCTGATACATATGTAGAGGTTGGCCTTGGAGAGTGTTGGGGTTCAGCAGGCATCACTCAGCAGCTGAGATTGAGAAAGAACACGAAAGGCCTGTATGGATACCAGCTGGGAGAGATAACTATGTATGTCTCAAGATGAAAAGTGCTGTGTGCATGTATGTCACCCTCACTCTGAACGACATTATGATGTGAGGCTATAATGTACCGATAAAAGAATGTAAAGAAAAGCCTCCTGAAAAAATAAAAAAGAAAGAAAAACACTGATTCAAACACAAGCTCCAAGTTGAAAGTCAAAAAGACAAACATTCTGAGTTTCATGCCTGGAGACCCACCCCCTCTTTTCCGGGCATCCCCATATATCCATTCTTTGGAGTCAGCAGAGATTTCTTTGTTTAATTATGATATTAAGCGCAGTGCACAAGGTCAGAAAGGCCAGTGCGTAAAGCAAGCCAGCCACAGCTCTGTGACAGCAATTTCACATCTTGCTGAGTACTGTGATTAGACTTGTAGCAGCCAAACCATTCTTCAGTAAGACTTGGCCGAAGCTGAAGATGCAGTACCCACCCTCAACCCAGCCATGTAACTGTCCATTACTGCTGAGTTTTTATTTTCTGGAAGTTGGCAGAGGCAAACATCCAATCCTATGCTTTATACCCATAAATGTTTCAACAGCCTAAATCTGGCTGCAGCCACGAAAGCAGATGTTGGGCAAGCATCTCTATTAACTAGCCTTGCGTGCATGGGCCTAAACGGTTTCTCACCAATTACAGAGGCATTTGCAAATGTGTATTTATTGCCTGACAGTGGCATAATTGCTGGGTAAATGAATGACCTCTTTGGCAGTGCAGAAAGTCACCCTTCTGAACTGTTCATTTATGAAAACTGCACAGACTGGCCTGGATTCTGAGAGAAGCTGGCCCAGCTGACGTCTACAGTCTGAGTGACAATCATGGGCACCTGGTTTACAGTGCTGGTACTTAGCAATCGAGGCATTACCTCCCCTTTCTTTTTAGTTGTGTATTCTATGACATCTGTCTTCAGGGTCCTAATTAAATATCAAAGCTGGATGAAATTAAAGGAGGTTATTGGCAAGGTATGGATCTCAGAGAACAGATCAGCCCAGCCCCAGCGGGGAGCACACACAGCTAAAGACCTCCAAAAGAAGAGGTTCTAGACCTGCTCTTTTGTATTCTGCCATCACTGGGACAAGAACCATCTGTTAGAATTGATTGATGCAGACAGAAAAGCAAGAGAAGCTCGGTGCCTCTGTCACCAGTTCCTTGGAGAAGGTTCCATCTGGCTTACCATGGGTCACCTGGCAGTTTCCTAGTGCCATGTGAACACATTCAAAGGCAGGGCATGTTCAAGGGTGGGCTAGTTGGAGCACTAGTCCCTCCATCTACTCTCTCCAGTCCCTAAATTTATAAATGGTTTCTGCCATCCAGAAAGCTTAACTTTCTTCTTTGCAGCTCCATAGCCTTGGCAAAGAAGTGGTTAACAGCCCTGAGCCTGGAGTCAAGATGCTTAGGTGTGAATACCCATCACCCCATCACCCACTCTGTAACCTTAAGCAAGTGACCTTTCCTCTCTAAGCCGCAGTTTCCTCTTCTGTCACATGGAGAAATATACTTTCTGTCTTTGGGCTATCAGTTAAAGCATGTGACCTTTTTCCTTAAAACTCCAAGGTGCTCAAAACAGTGCCCAGGAAATAATAGGTTTTTAAATTTCCTATTAGCAATTAATTATGATATTATGGTAACTATAACAGAGTTTTATCATTTTCCTATGCTAGGTGTTCTGGCATTTTTTGGTTCACAGAGCCCTTGGCATCACAGTAATTTTTTCAAGGCACATCTGTGTCAAAAGAGGCACCTAACAATTTCATGTAGTTAGATCCAAACAACTTAATAAGTGTTTACGTCCTGCTGACTTGGTAGCCATGTGAAAATACACATGCCCGAAAAGAAAAATACTGTTTTCATCCCAGTCTCAACCACAGTTGCTCACTTATAGACAGTGTGCAGCTCATGATAGGTGCACTCATAGTATGCACCTGTTTGGCTTATGGGTAAATAGAAGATCAATAAATAAGACATATGATAGGATGATAGGGGTAACCCCACAAAGAGAAGGGCACAAGCACAGATTTGAGACTCAGGCAAAACACCCAGAAGGAGGTAGTGACTGAACTGACCCTGATGGGTATGGAGGTGCCACCACCCAGGTGAGTGGAACAGCAGTGCTGATAATGGAGTCTAACATGTATTAAGCACCTACTGTATCCCCAGTCCTTCACGTTAACCCTCACTCCTATGCTCTGTAGTAGTACTATTATTCCAATGTTTAGTTATGAAAACTGGAGAGGTTAACTATTTGCTTGTGGTCATGCAGTTCTTAAATGGCAGCGCCAACGTTTAAACCCAAAGGTGTGCATCTCAAAGTCCATAACTCTCTCTACCCTATCGGCTTATTCCCAGAAGAGTCGAGGATGGAAGGTTAACTTTACATTTCCCTCAAATCGTAACCTGAAGAACGCAGAGTTTATTTTCGCCTTAATCATGTCCTTCAGCTTTTTCAGCTGGTATCACACACAGTAATTAGTTGGGGAGATTTTAATTAAAATGGATCATACTGTTATGGGGCTAGCCTGAGGCCTTGGCCTTAGCAGAAATAACGCCCTGTTGCTATAGGTGTCCTGGCTAGTCACACATAACTGCTTGTTTGGCTTCTGTAATTTCTGCTTGACTCACACCTGCAGGAACAGCCCATTAGGAACTTTCCATCCTTGTCACAACCGGGATATATATAATAGAAGTATCCATCTCTATCACAACCAGGATATGTGTGTAATAGAAGGAGTGGACGTGGTTTGTTGAGCCCCTGCACAATACCGTTTTGTGCCTTCTGAATGTTAGGCTTGGCTACTAGCCTTGCTGTGTGGAACCTAAACTTATCACCGATAAGCTTGGGGTTTGTCTGTATAAAAGTAGCCCGAAATAGTCATTCGGCACTGCACTAGTGTTCACTGCCCAGTCTGATCCCAGCCGGTTATCTTTTGGCTACATTTTTGGGTCTGAGTAGTCTTCCTACCTCATAACAATACCAATTAATAAATGAAAGTCCTGGCATACTTGCTAATTTAACAACTCAGTCATGGCACCAGATTTCCAGTTAGAGCACTGAGATAGGGAAACACCCTCCACCCCGTAGACAAGATGATTAAATACAACTCAAGTTTTTCTTTCTTATTTTTCCCTCCTCAGTTTGTTTCTTAAGAATAACGAGGTGTTGATGAAATCGCTGAGGTGATCATTACACAGTGCAGTTGTCTTAGCTGTGGCATGTTCAGAGCCACTAATGGGGTCGATGTGAATATTTCATTCGGAATTCTAATTGCCCTCCCCCCCCCAGTCACCTCCCTCTGTCGCCCGCTGTTGAACATGGCTCAGGCACAGCAGGTGAGTTCATCCAAGCATACTTCTTCAGCTGTCCCCACTTTAACATGGACACTGCTTCATTGCACCCCTTTGCATATCTGTATTAGACATGTGTATCTCTGTGGTTATTCCTGTCCTGACCCTGGAAGGAACAGGACCACATACGGTGTGACCTCTTCAGTCTGACTTCCCCAGGCTCCAGGCGAATGGACCAGGGATCAATGGCCAACCCAAAGGTGGCCCCTTATGTAATTATAATCTATGATTTGTTTGATCTTACTTAAATAACTGGCCTAAATTTATGAGATTTTCCAAAGCATAGACCAGGGATCAATGGCCAGCCCAAAGGTAGCCTTTCACATAATGACTAGTAAACTATCACTTGCTTGGTCATAATTTAAATAACTTGCCTGGATTTTTGAGACTTCTTAAAGACTTTGAACTATTTGAGAAGAAAATAGATATTTGGGACATATTTTGGCTCAAGAAGGCAGAGTTGAAAAGTTAGTCGACCAATAATTGGTGGAAATATGTCTTTGTTTTCATTTAAGCAGTGGTTGTCATGGCAGACGTCCCACCAGTTACAACTGGAAGAAGAAGAAATATTCCTGAAATAACTACAAGGTCCTTTTCTAAGATCTCATACTCAAGTCTGTACGTTTTTATTTTATAGGTATAGACTTGGCTTGAGATTTCTTGACTATAACTTTCCTTCTTTCCCTCTTTACATCTTTAAGCCTTTATTCCTACTGTATCATGGTTGTCAGTATCATTTCTCTGTCGTTTTACTTTTCACTTATCATCAGTGTGAAATTTTGTTTTCCTTCTGCGTATTTTCTTCTACTCTCTTATTAGTTCATATTTGTTTCTTTATCCTGGGCTCATTTCATTTCCTTCCACCAGCCTTAACTTTTTCTTCTAAATCTGCCACAATTCAGGACCCCAAAAGGCATTCTGAGAAGCTGCCTACATTTTTCTTTCTGACTACCAATCCTTGTGGCCAGATATCAGACCAAACAATAAATTGAAGATAGTGGAGTCTTTTGCTAGAACTCCTAACCTGCTGTAAACATACCCCAATCCATCTGAGTGAACGGAGTCATGACCCCAAAAAGATACATCCAAATCCTAACTTCAGTACTTGTGAATGTGACCTTATTTGAAAACAGGGTCTTTGCAGATGCAACTAAGGATTTTGAGATGAGATCACCCTGGATTTAAAATAGGCCCTCGATTTGATGACTGGCATCTTTATAAATTAAAGGAGAGGGACATTTGAGGCACAAATATGCAGAGACAACAAGAAACAAAGTCACAGAAAAATGGAGGCAGAGATTAGAGTGGGGCTGTCATGAGCCAAGCAACAACGAAAGCCACCAGGTGCTGGAAGAGGCAGGAAGGACCCTCCCCTTAGAGCCTTTGGGGGAGCTCGGCCTGCCAACACCTGTATTCTGATTTCTGGCCTTTGGGACAGTGAGATAATGTATTTCTATTGTTTTAAGACGCCAAATTTGCAGTCATTTAACACATGCCTAGGATCATATTCACCTCCCTTCTGAAACAATCCCATTTCAAGGTCTGAAGTGCTCACTTCTGTCTCAGGATAAGCATGGAAACAGACGCTGTTGACTGTCCAGGGATTGGCACCCAGCCGGAACTCAGTTAATCAGATTTATACCTTCAGAAATCCCCTTGGGATTAGGACGGAGTGGCACCGGACTCTGTCTGCTTTCTGGAGGGATCGTATGTGGGTTTCTGTGGGTCACTATTTGCCCTGGGAGACGGAGAAAGTTCTGTCTGCAACGAGAGAGGAGAACAAAGTCAATGCTCACAATGGAACGGAGGCAGTGGAATTCCTGAGTGTGTCCCGAGGATGTTGGAATTCCTGGATGTTTGTTTTTGAGACTGAAAGCTTCTATGAAATACCCCCAAACAAGCCGGGTGTGGTGGTGCATGCTTGTAATCCCAGCATTCGGGAGGCTGAGACTGGAGGATCCAGATTCTCGGCCAATCTCAGCTACCTAGTGAGGCACTCCACAACTTAGTGAGACTCGGTTTCAAAATAAAAGAATAAAAAATAGGGCTTAGGGGTATAGCTCGGAGGTAGAATGCCCCTGAGTTCAATCCCCAGTACCGCAAAAAAAAAAAAGAAAAAGAAAAGAAAAGAAATACCCCCAACCGTTAGAATACAATTCCCTAGCATGCACACTTAGAAGCATTTGTATAACTCTCCTCTGAAGCGTCCTAACACACCACAAGTGCACACCTTTAACTTCTTTAACACTTCCTCTTCTCTTTTCTCATTGTCTTTCATAGAGACTTTTCACTCTATTCTTTTCTTTTTTTTTTCTTCACTCAGAATAGATGTATGCACATATAGAAGATTCTGGAAATAATTAGCCAACAAAGAAGAGTGGCATGATGGCATGATGGGAACCCTAGTGTCACCCACACATGTCAATGGCCTGCTCTGCTAGAGAAGGGGTGGGGGAAAAGATTCCTGCCCGCCTGGCTCTTCTGGCCACTCCTCCACAGATACCACAGGAAACAAAGGGACGCCCGAGACCCTAGCCAACTCACTTAAGTCTTCAACAACCTTATGTCATTTGCGTCTCTTTTCTGATGCTTTTGCAAAACTAAGCCACAATAAGTGTATCAATGTCTGAATCAAAACTTTCTGATAGTCCTTAAACCTGGACCAGTTTTTGGCTTTGGGCTAAGCCGTCTCAATGACTTCAGAGCTGTGCTTTGCAAGACGGCAGCCAGGAGACCCATGTAGCTAGACAAACTGCAGTGTGGCTAGTCTGATTTGAGATTTCGTGAGGGTAGAATACACAGCAGATTTCAAGGACTTAGTGTTGACTACATGTTGATATGATAACATATGGAGAGGTTGGGTTAAATAAAATATGGTATTAAAATTAATTTAACTAGGTGTGGCGGTGCCTGCTTGCAATCTCAGTACTTGGGAGACTGAGACAGGAGGATCGCAGGTTTGAGGCTACCTTCAGCCACTTAGTGAGGCCCTGTTTCAAAATAAAGAAAAAAATTTTTAAAAAGGGCTGGGGGTGTAGCTCAGAGATAGAATGCCCTGGGTTCAATCCTTAGTACCAAAATAAATAAATTGACTAATTATCTTGTTTATTCATACTCTCTTAAATATAAATACTAGAAATTTTTAAATTATGTATAAACCCCCAGCTTTCAATGCATTTCTATTGAGGAACAATGCTTTAGAGGTCTCATCTGTGGCCTGGACACCGAAGTAGTGGTCATCTCTCTTAGGACCAAAATTCTTGTACATGCACACACACACACCACACACACACACACACACCCCAATTCCTGGCCTCCCGTGTTCTCATGCTGGTCACCTTTTTTCTCTGATACACCCATGGGTGCTCTTCTAATGAGCCGAGTTGCTAAACTGAGTTCCATGAGAGCTGTGACTGCCTCCTCGGCGTTCCCATAGCTGGTGGTGTCCAAATGGATTGTTTTCCACGATTTCTTGTCTCAAAGGCTGGGCCCAAAATTCTGAGTTGCTGTTGATTCTGTCTGCTGTCACTCTCACCCTGTCTATCACACAGGGTCCCTGGGACCATATCCTAGGACCCCATCTTTGCAGTGAACTCCAGGCCACTTTCAACAGCCAATGCTTGCATCCCTTTTCCTGAAGCTGCTCCAAGTCCCTAGCAGAAACCTGGAGATATGAAAGAATGCGTGCCCCCTTATCAACAAATGACTGGTGGGATTCGGCATCTCAATAGCCCAGCATCTTCTCTCCTTGGTGGGATAATTCTAACGCTGTGTTCTGTACTCGCTCCCCAACAGAACTAAGCTCCAGTTACCTGCTGAGGTCTCCAGCTTAATACCTCTGTCTACTGGCTGTCTTTCCTTCCTTGTCTCATTTCCCAGCTCCCACACCAATGTGCCTTATGTATTCCAAATGAACTACTTGAGTCTATCTCAGGGCTTGCTTCCAAACTAAGACTCTCCTATATCCAATCTGAAATCACCAAATCCTACTGGATTTGCCTTCTGGCCAGCCAAGCCTAGTTCTTCTGTCTGGTATACTGCTGTGCACCGTCTTTCCTCTATAATAGTCACTTTTTCATCATTTGCATATGGTCACATTTTGTTTGGGATATTTTCATATCTTTTTTTTTTTTTTTTTTTTTTTTTTATGAGAACAATTGCGAGAGTTTGCAAAGCCTGACTCCTGGCTCCTGCCTGCCTCTGATGTCGCAACTCCAACACTAGCCTGGGTTCCACTCATAGTTGCCACAGGACTCTTGCACAAGCTGATCCTTCAATCTGGAATGATTTCTCTTTGCCTTGTTAACTCTTACTTATCATTCAGGGAAGCCTCCTCTGGCATCCTAATGAGGTCATTCGGTGTTAAGCTTCCTCCTTGATAACTTCCACAGTGTGATTGATGTCCCTTTGTCTGATTCTATGATTGATGCCACTGTCTTCCCTCAAGTTCCATAATGGCAGGATCCCTCCTCAACTTTGGTCCATCGGTACACTATAAGCACTTGCTCGATGGATATTAGTTAAATGAAAGAAAAAAAATACAACTAAGTAGGAGGTAGCTATTTCTAATCAAAAGCCTATTTCATTAGCTATCAACCAGTGGGCTAAGAAATACCCAATCTCTTCCCAACAGACTATCTGAAAAAGGTCAAGCTCTGTGACCCAACATTGTTCTGAATCACCCCAGCCCCTGTACTGCATAGAATACTGTGTATAAAGTGCCCTATTGGGAATGAACATGACTGAGTAGCTCCTACGTTTGCCTGAGTTTTGCCCTGGAGTTAGTTATTTCCATACTTGACTGTCTCGATGTACTGTGAACTGCTTGACGGCAAGAATTGGATCCTCCTCATCCTGGCAGCACCAATGCCTGATGTAGGCTTGGGGCCCAGCTCCCTCACATATAGCTGCCCATCTCTCTCACACATAGATGTGTTTGGCTTAAATCCTCATCATAATCCAATGCAGAAGTCCAGTCCTCACGGGCTCCTGTTTCTCCTTTCGCCTTTGGTCCCATGCCCACCTTCAGTGGATCTTGGTTCTGCATTTCCAGCTCTTTTATCTCCCCCTTGATTGGGGTCAACCCCAAGCCAGGACAGAGACTGCTTTTCCCTGTTTTTAAGATGCCTTTGATGTCCTTCACTTCATGACTTGGGTTGGAGATAATAGGACTATTAAGGTGAGCTTACATGGCAAAATCTAGAAGCAGAACTTAAAGTTGAGGAGTGTGGGGGGCTTTGTCTTAGAAAGTTCCTATCCATTCTGTCCGATCAGGTTCCAGGTTGATGTGCGCCCTCAGTACACCTGCCCTTCCCTTTCTTCTCTCTGTTTCCTCCTACTGCTAAAGTGACTCTCAGTCCTGTTGAACAGGAATGGTATCCATTTGACTCTTTGCCTCTCCCGCCCGGGAGGACCCATCTTCTGCATCCGATGAGCTTAGCAGTGAGCTTTCCTAAATAAGCATTTGTTTGTGGTACGCCGGTTCCAATTACATTTTTTCGCACTCCACTGGGTATTTTTTAATGAAATGACAAGGGTCAAGTGAGAACGGTCTCATGGCAAACCCATGGGCACTGGATTGCAAAACATATTTGTGCACAATGCAATTTGATGTGTAAATTCCTGCTCTTGTAAGGAGATGGATGAGCTCGAGAAATGGTAATGGGGGCACATGAGAAGATTAGATGTGAGAGCTGGCGCATCTGAGGAGTGAGTTTGGGGCCCTAAGCGGGTTGGGGGCTATCCTGAAGGTAATGACTGTCACTGAAGGAGACTGGGGTGCAAAGGATGTGCAGAAGAGAGAACAGGAAGTGAATAACTTACACTGAAGGAACAGTGGGTGCAATTTTTAGGAGGAGGTTGGTAAGAACAACCTGGAGACAAAGAGAAACAGCATTTGGTCATCAGGAGGGGAAGTAGGTTTTTCCCCTGTGCTGCCCATTAATAAGCGATGTGACTTTGGAGAATCAATCCATCTTACTGAGCCCCAGGTATCTCGAGTGTGAAGTGAATTGGAATTGTTGGTCTCTAAACTTCGTGCGCTTCCAAAATTCCTCCTTCTGAACTTCCTCCAGCCGCACTTCAGTGTGTACAGGTCCGTACGCTGTTTTGCTTACTGTTACACAGGGAAACTCCGACTGAGAGAAAGAATCACTTTTTTTCTCCCTACTGTTTGAAGCTAACGGCATGCAGAGAGTTTATGATGTGCAAATACCATTTGAGGAGGTTAATTAAAAATTCTGACACTCAGGGCAGGGATTTGGGGCAGGAATGTACAAGTCCAGAGCTCCAGGTAGAATTAGACAGGCATCTAAACGTTGAACCTTATTAGGTATATAGTCAGGCACCAGGAAGGGGACATTTGAAGGCCAGTATTCCAAGCCCAAGCGCCGGTTGGCTTGGTGCGTTTGGTTTGAATAATTGCATGTTTAATAGGATTTAGCTGCAGTGCCTCTGCTTAACAATCTGTTTCCGTGGCAATGCAATCCTCAGAGGGGCAAAGGCCGTATGGAAAACATGCTTATTTGGTAATTTAGTAAAGTAAAAAGGATAGAAATTAAATCAATGTACTTCTTTGTCTCTCCCTGACACACAAGGAAGAAAGAGATATGTATTAAGTACATGGTTGATACTTCATAAATGGAAAGTACTATTATTATCATCAGAAAACATTTTCACACTCAGCTTCATGTCATAACAGGTGCTCAAACATGTCATTATTCTATTTCTCAAAAAAAAAAAAAAAATGCCCACTAGACAAAATACCTCTTCTTTGTAGTCTCACAGGCTTCATCCTTGATTGGGTTTTTTGCTTATTTGTTTTGTTTTCTGGAGAGTGGGTACTGGGAATTGAACCTCTGAACTATACCCCAGCCCTTTTGATTTTTTTATTTATTTTTGACATAGGGTCGCACTAGGTTGCTGAGAGTCACACTATATTATTGAGGCTGTCCTTGAACCTGCCATCCTCCTGCCTCATCCTCCCACATACTGGGATTGATGACAGGCTGTTGCCACATCCCCAGCTCCTTGGCTGGGTTTTGCTCCCACCTTCCCTAGGCGGCACATTTGTTAATTCTGCCTTGAGTTCATACCTGTTTCACCTGTGACCTCTGGTCCCAGCCTCCATCACCTCTCACCCAGACCTGCACCTTTCCTGGCCCATCGCCCCTGAAGTCTACTCTTGCCCTCTACACTCTGTCCTTCCCTTGAGGTCCAGAGTGATCTTTGTAAGACACAGGCAGCAGCATCCTTGGCTGGAGCCCTCCTGGTGCCTTCCGGTGGGGCCATAATGGAATTGACGCTTCTTCCTTGGCTGGCAAAGCGGGCCCCTTCTGGCCTCTGTGCAGCCCCCCCCCCCCCCCAGCCATGCGGCTTCATTCAACTTGATCTTGCTTCTCTTCCCCAGACAGCTGAGCTGGTTCTCCCAGCTGCTTTGACACTCGCTGTCCCCTCTCTCCAAGATGGCCCTCACCCTGCTGCCACCAGCTTTGTCCACTCTCAGTACTCGTGTCCCCGCCTGGAAGAGTCTTACCCTGACAGCACTCTCTATTCACGCCTGTATTTGAATTTTTAGGACACAAGTTCCGTTAATAGTGGGACCTTTTGCTGTATTTTATTTTCTCTTGGGAACCCAAAGGATGTTAGGATCTTTGTTGTTATACTAGGGATTGAACCTAGGGATGTTCTACCTCTGAGCTACACCCCCAGCCCTTTTTAAAAAAAATTTGAAACAGGATCTCACTAAGTTGCAAAGGGCCTTGCTAAATTGTTGAGGCTGGCCTTGAACCTGAGATCCTCCTATCTCAGCCTCCCAAGTACTGGGATTATAGGCATGTACCACCATGACCTGCTGATGTTAGGTTCTTGAGCGGATGGACAGATGAGTTTTTTTGAACACTGTATGGTCAGAATCACTTCATCCATCACAAAGAAGTAGGTTAATACAACAATGAAATGATATCAACGATTAGGTTAAGAATATAGGTATACATTCCCAGGCAATATACTTTTATTTCTAACTATTTTTATATTGATAATTTGCTCCCACATGAGCTAATTTTATAACCATTTATTCCTCTTTAATTATGTTTTATAATTGCTAATGCTTTTTTTTTTCTTGACAAAAATAAATTGTCTCGTTTACTCTCAGCTAATTAGACCAGCTCTTTATTTGTATACATAAGGAAAAATTGAGGACAACATAGACACCAGCCAACTTGTGAAATGTTTACATAAATTACAGCAAGTTATAGAGAAGCATACATGATTCTATTTTTGTCAAATTACTTTACCCATGCCTCTATATTTGGGAGGATATTCACCAAGATGCTAAAAAATTTTTTCTCTGTGTGGCAGTTGGGCCTATTACTACCCTGTATGTTCCATGAGTTTGGGTGTGAGTTTTTTCTTTTCTCCTAATTTTTTTTTGCTAAAATGCATATGCATTGCTTAGATAGTCAGAAAAAGTAATTTAAAAAACAAAGAATTTTAAAGGCTATAAAATATAGAGAATATATATACATATATATATATATATATATATATATATATATATATATATATATATATATATGTATGAGAGTTTTTGGTTTTTGTGGTACTGGGATTGAACCTCCAAGTTATAACACCAACCCCATTTATAAATTATTTATTTATTTATTTATTTATTTTGTTTTGAAACATGGTCTCACTAGGTTGCTGAGAGTCTCACTATATTGCTGAAGTTATCCACGACCTTCTGATTCTCCTGTCTCAGCCTCCCAAGTACTGTCATTACAGGTGTGTGCCATGATGCTTGGCTAGGAGAGAGTTTTTAAATTAAAGACAAAATCTTAATCCCTAAAGAAAAGAAAGTAGGAAATAAGGATTCAAACCCTGAAACCTGAATTTGCAGCTACTGGACTCAGGTAGGATGACCAGATAAAAGGAGACCTTGGTACATCTTTGGCATGCGTGGGTTTGGTTTACCTGCCCAGGTAACTCCACCATGGAACCTCCATGGGGCTGTCCCCCCTCCTCCATTCCTTGCATGCCCCACACTCACCCCACTACATCCCAGGGTGTTATGTTCACATCTCTGTGATACAAACTGGTCGTGTATGAAACACCCAAGATTTCTGAGGTTTTCCCAGTGCCTAGAAGATGTGCAAAACAGCCAGCAGTGACCATTTCCTCCCTTGGATAGCCACCATCTTCAGCTAATACGCACTTGCCAACACAGCCACTCCCAGGCATACCCTGGGACTAACAAGTTGCAGGAGAACCACGGGTTCCCTGGGAGAAAAACAACCTGGAAGGAATAAAGTCTAAGGTAATAAGCTGAGACCGGGCAGAAGGAGCTGGAAGGACAAAAGGAGACCATGGCTCAAGATCAACTGTGGTGGGGAGTATTTCTCCTCCTGTATTAGCAATCCCCATGTACAGCCTGGAGAGAGAAAGGACGCAATTTCAGAGAATTGACAGTGTGTCACCTCTGCAGGCTCCGAGGTTCCCGCAGCTCCCTTGTCTTAAGCAGCTTTTAGGTACTCCAGGACCCTTACCTAAGACTTGCTTACCAGAAGGGAGAAAAATTATAATTATGCAAAATTTTAAGTCCATTTTACAATTGTGAGCATCCTCATCTGAATAAATGGTTTTAAATGATGGCTAGATGTGGGTAATTATTTATACATATATATATATATATATGTATATATACATATATGTGTATATATACATATATGTATATTATGGCTGAAAAATAGTAGCCAGGCATGGTGGCACACACCTGTAATCCCAGTACTTGGGAGGCTGAGATGGGAGGATTGCATGTTCAAGGCCAGCTTTAGAAACTTAATGAGACTCTCAGCAACCTAGCAAAATCTGTTTCAAAACAAAAACTTAAAAAATGGCTGGGGTATAGCTTGGAAGTAGAATGCTCCTGGGTTCGATCCTCAGTACCACAGGGAAAAATAAAAAGTAACGCAAACCTTTTTATGCCGTGACTCTCTAGGCACTTGCGGATTGTTAATAAAAAGCTAAGAATGGGATTTTAACAGAACACATGGCCGCTGCCCATGTTGATCAGCAGCTCTTTCCCCAGGACTCCCTCTTTACTCACTCCTACCAGAAACAGCTAGATCTAAAAGGAAGCAAAACAACAAAAAAAAGAAAATGAACAATTATATGTGTTCACATGGTACTACTGTCACTGATTCTTATTTATTTGTCTGTAGAATCATAAGTGTAAGACTGGAACAATTAGCCCCGTTGTTCAGCATAAGGGGATTTGGTGAAGTTCAATGCTTGCCCAAGAACACAAGGTGATGCAAATGAGGACTGCGGTAGTATAGAACCTATAGAGTTGTCTTTTGGTATCCATTGGGGGTGAGTTGCAGGACCCCCAACAGAGACCAAAATCCACAGATGTTCAAGTCCCTTACAAAAAATGGATAGTATTTACATATAACCTATTTAATACTCCCATCCACCTTACACTACTTACAATACCTAAGATGATATCAATGCTATGTAAATAGTTGTTATACTCTGTTGTTTAAGAAATAATGACAAGAACAAAAAGTCTGTATGTTTCATAGAAGGACACTGGGGGTTGAGGAAGGGAAGAGTTCGATTAAGGTTACATTCGTGCGAGGCTTCACTGCCAATCTCACTAACCCATGTGGGGCGGGAGGAAGGGTACACAGAGTGATATACATCAAGTAAAGTGTGCATGTGTGTTTGTATCACTTTGAATCTCATTACGATGTATAATTACATTGCACCAATAAAAACATGAAAGGATGTTTTTAATGCACAGTTGGATGAATCCACAGATACAGCGTCCATGGGTGTGGAGGATCGACTATAATCCAGTCTCACTGTGTCAAATGGTTGCACCCAAAGGATTCCTAATAGCACATGCGTTTGCTACCAAACATCTCTGGCTTCCCACAGTCATTCTTTTGCAACTATTGTCATAGAACTTGATGTTGCTTTCCCAGCCTGGGCAGCAGGTTCATAGATATTTTAAAGAACATTCTGGGTTTACCAGTACTTGGGAGGCTGAGACAAGAGGATCACAGGCTCAAGGATGGTCTCAGCAACATAGCAAGACTCTCAGCAAACTAGAGAGACCCTGTTTCCAAACAAAAAAAAAAATTTTAAAAAGGCTGACAGGTTGTATCTCAGAGGTAGGATGACCCTGGGTGGTTCAATCCCCAGTACCACAAAGAAAGAAAGGAAGAAAAAAAAAAAAGAAAGAAGGAAGAAAATGAGAAAGGAAGGAAGGAAGGAAGGAAGGGAGGGAGGGAGGGAGGGAGGGAAGCATTATGGAGGTAGAGAGGTATGATGGTATTTAGTCCTGAGAATTCTAGGCCATGCTCAGTTTAAAAGACCCCTGGGAGTGACATTAAAAACAAAACAATAAGCAGATGACAGAATGGAAATTGACTGCCAAAGAATCCTATCCTTTCCCCTCTCTACTGGAGGCAGTCTGACAAAATTCATTAATTCTGGCTCCCAGCTCACAACACATCAGGAAATAAGCTCGCTAATGAACGTTTTCATTTGGAACACAAGGCCATCGATGTTTGCAGGGCATACAACACTGTTAAACTGACGCCTTTGCTCAGTAAGTAGGAGGAAAATAAAGTTGCAGATCTTCGACTAAATCCATCAAATGAATTCTCTTGGCTCCACGTACTCAGACCTCAGGGATAGCTAAAAGTAAACAATTAAATTATCTCCATCTCCTCACATTTGGCAGCTAATTGCTCCCATATATAATTACCCCTCTCTTGCTCTGCAGCTGATTTTGGCCGAGTTAATGAGAAATGAACCATGCTGTGTATTATTTATCTCTCGGATTATCCTCTATCACCCTAAAGTTTGATAAATAAGAATTAAATCTTTAAGAGACCAATATCTTTAAAAAGCAATACCACAAACACTTGGATTATAAAATTCTGTTGGCAGGTTTAAAGTCCAAAGAAAAGAAGCCATCTCCCCTCCCACTAGTACTTCTACAAAATAGCTCTTCACGGAGAAGAAAAATGAATATCGTCAGCCCCCACTTTTGAGAGCTTGCTAGTCAGAAGAATAAAGATTAGGTCAATACAACAATGCTCTAACAATACAAATATAGGACCATAATTATGTACACAATTTTTGAAGGTTTGCTGGTATTGTTCTAAAGTGGAAATATGCAGATTATGTCCCAAACTTTGTTTTTGTAAATAAAGTTTTATTAGAACACATTCCTGCCCACTCATTTACATATGGTCTGGTTGCTTTTGTTCTGCTTGGACAGAGTGGAATAGTTGTCACAGAGACCTAGGACCTGCAAAACTGAAAATACTGGCCATCTGGCCCTTGACAGAAAACACGTGCTAAGTGCTCTTTCAGTATTTTGGGGTTTAACTCTCACTAAGACCAAGAGGTCGGCTGATGTGATTTCCATTCCCACTTTACAGATGGTGAAACTGAACCTGGAAAAGATTAAGTAGTCTAAAGGACAGCTAAGGCTCATTACATTTCTAAATGTAGGACTTGTGGGGACTTTTCATCTTCATAATTTTTTTTTATGATGCTGGGGATTGAACCCAGGGGTGCTCCACCTCTGAGCCACACTCACAGACCTATTTTATTTTTATTTTGAAACAGGGTCTCACTAAGTTGCTGAGGGCCTCACCAAGTTGCTGAGCTTGGCCTCAAACCTGTGATCCTCCTGTCTCAATCTCCCAAGTACTGGTATTGCAGGTGTGTACCACCATGCAATAGGACTGGCTAGGACTTGTGTTCTTAACAACTCTACAATAGTGTCTCAGTTGTGCCTACAATAGCATTCTTCTTCCTTATTACTAATTCTCTACAATTCTGTAATATTTGCTGCCCAAGCAAGAAAGATATCTTTGGGGACTAGAATAGGAGTCTCTGATAAATGGGTTGAGGGGGTGAGTATAACAGAAGTTAAAGAGAAAACTCTTCTGTATTATGTATAATATAAATACCAGCCAGCAGTCCAAGACATCAGCCACAAAAGGAGAGCACCTCTCTCACTTTTAGGATAGCCCGCATTCTCCCTAGAATATGTACTTCCTACTTTGCTAAATAAATCTCTGTCTATGTACTTTCCTAAATAAATCTCTGTCTATGTCTCTGGCTGGTGGATGCTGAAATTCTTTTCTACCACGTAAGCCAAGGACCCTGATGATGCTGAGTTGAGGAATCAGTCTTTCTCCCATAACACTCTCAATGTTTGTTTCTAAAGCTTTTTGCACCCAGCCATTCCTCTGGATGTCATCTGGGTGAGTCTGGCTTACCTTCACCCACTGATCTCCATTCCCTTGCTGTGCATAGTGTGGTACCAGACAGGCTGCATCGACCTTGCTTGGGAGCTTGGGAGGAAGCAGACTCTCGGGCTCTTTCCCAGGTCTACTGAGCTGTAATCTACACTTTAACAAGAGTGTTGATGATTCCTGTGTGCATTGGAGCTAGAGCATTGCTCTTCTATTTTCCCTCCATACTTACCAGCTGTTGGCTTTTCCTGTTAAACACGTTACATGACGTTTTGGTCAGCATCCTCCCTGCTGTCATCCAGAACACCTGACCACCACAACTTAGGGGAAGGAAGATTTATTTTCTCACTGCTCTGGAGATTTCAGGGGTTCAGTCCATGTTAGACCAGTTATATCTGCAGAACTCAGAGCATGGTGGTGGGAGGCAGAAAGAGAAAGAACCTCTCATATCATGGAGGCCAGAAGCAGAGGGAGCTAGTCAAGGAGGTCCAAGGCCACATATACCTCCCTAAGGCCACGCCCCCAGCGACCCACCTTCTTCAGCTACACCCCACCTGGCTAGGTTACCATCCAATAAATCCACTATAATGGATTTATCCACTGATGAGGTTAGAACCCTCATGATTTGATTATATCAACTCTGCACAGCAATACAGCTAAACTATAAGACATGTCATATTCCATTCCCACTGGTGCTATAACAAATCACCACCAACATGGCGCCTTATGACAATACAAGCTTACTCCCTTGAACTAGCAGAGACTGAGACTGAAATCAGTTTCCTTGGAGTAAAACCAAAATGTTGGCAAAGCCATGCTCTCTCCAGAGGCTCTGTTGCTTTGCCTTTTCCAGACTAGAGGAGCATTCCCTGGCTCGTGGCTCCTTCCTGCATCTACAAAGCCAGCAGAGTAGTAATCTTGCTTCAGTTTTCATGTTACCTTGTGTCTCTCCTATAGCCTCTTGGAAAGACATTTGTGGTCACATTTAGAGCCCACCAGCAGAATCCTGGCTAACACCTCTACCAGAAGATCCTTAAAGGCTGTAAAGTTACTTTTAAGGGAGCATTCACAAGTTCCAAGGCTAGGAGGTAGATGTGTTGGGGGCCGTTATGCATCTTGCTATACCTGGGTCTCTAATCTGGCACTTAGTAGGTCTTTAATCAAAGTAGTTGCATTTTTTTATTACTCACTCAGTGGATGTCACAATTGATTTATGCCCATTTGGAGATGACTTCATGGAACAAGGCAAGTAAATAAATTGACTATAATCTATCATTATCCAGCATTAATGAACATATCCCTGAGGTACATATGTTTCCAATAGAAGAAAGTAATTAACCTTGATGGCTTCACAAAAGAGGTGAGCTGAGTCCTGGGAGAGTATTATAAATTTAGCAAGTGACCTCGACAGGGAGAGTCATCCCAAGCAATGGAAATAGCACTTGACAAAGCACGAAAGTATGAAACACGCAGAGCCTAGTTAGGGGGCTAAAAGTATTGGGTGAAAATAGAGTGTAAGTGTGAAGCCCAGATGATCAGAAGATGGAGCAAACAGACTCAGTAAGAATCAGATTAGGAAGGGTCTTTTTGTTTGAATGTTTTTTTGGTGCATTGTAATTTTACATCATATTGGGGTTTTAATGCCTCACCAAGAAAACAGATGTTTATTCTGTAGATAATCAGCACCCACTAAAGGGTTAAAACCAGGGGCTTGAGGAAAACCAGAGCCACATGGAAGGAAGGTCATTCTGCTGACTGTGTGGGGGTTATTTTTGCAAAAGCTCAGTGCAATTAAATTACCTTTCTCAGTGCATGGAGGTGTTTGAATAAATATGTGCTCAATGTCTTTCATATGCAACCTCACGGTTGAACTGCTGGAGAAAGAGGGACCCAGAATAACAAGATGGTCTGTTCTGAGCAGATGCCACTCTGATCTGAGCTGGGGGTGCAGCTGTTCCCTGTTCAGCTTGCCAGTTGTAGTTTCAATCCTTTCTGAAGTAGAGAGGGGACACCAGGTATTAAATGGCAAGAGTGTTCTTAGCCCAGTGTGCCTGGGAGGTACCTTGCTTCCTTCAAGACAAGTTCAGTCTGCTCTCCGCCCAGCAGATCTCAGGCTGAGAAGGTTGTGCTGGTGGTGGTCGCCTGCCCCTCTAATGGGTATCTCTGAGTAGTTCTTATGGTCAGGAGGACTAAGGAATTCCGTTCCGGACCATCTATCTGAGCCATTGTTTGGTTGTGTGAGATCAGTGGACCAGCTGATTCAATGTGGATCTATAGCCTTGGATTCCCCTGGCTTGCCTAGAGATGGAGATGACAATGAAGAACATGACCATGATGAGAAAAATCATTTGGTCACTCACTGTACCCAGAACTTGAATCACCTTATCTGAATTGTCTCTAATCTTTACAACAATCTTCCTAAAACATTTCAGTATTGCCCAGAATAAGAAATTCATTTTATAGTGTTTTATTGGGGGGTGGGTACTGAGAATTGAACCCAGAAGCATTCTACTTCTGAGCTACTCCCTCAGCCCTATTTTTAATTTTTAAATAGGATCTCATTAAGTTGCTGAGGGTCTCACTAAGTTGCTAAGACTGATCTCAAACCTGTGATCCTCCTGTCTCAGTATCCCAAGTAATGGGATTATAGGCAGGTACCACCATTCCTGGCTTTATATTGTAATACAAGTTACACACACACACACACACACACACACACACACACACACACACACACACACACACAGACGCACTTCATAAAGCTACACTCTGCCTGTAATGCACCCTGTCATTTTCTGTTCCTCTCTGCTCCATTTTATTTTGTTACATTTTCTTTAGCATGTTGGTCATCATGCACTAAACTGATTTAGCGATCTGCAGTTTAAGAATACAGGTAATTATGGTTGCCTTCGTCAAACTATTAAAGTAACTGAGGGTGGAAGGGATTAAATGACACACCCAAGACAGCACAAATCCCAGTATGCGCAAACACCGCCCTCTTCTCATGGAGTCCTCCTGTCCCCCAAGTCACAGAACCTCTTCAGCTGGGACAAATTGTCCCAATGAAGCAGAGAAGGATGATGACATGACAACCGTGGCAGGGGTGGAAATGACAGACAACACTTTCTTTACATATCGAAAAACAACTTTAATGTTGCTTTAATGGGCTTCATGATATTCTTGCACTATATTAATTATATCTTGTAGTAAGAACACTTAACATAAGCTTTACCCTCTTTTTTTTTTTTTTTCGTACTGGGAATTGAACCCAGGGGCATTACTTCTGAGCTACACCCCCAGCCCTATTTTTTATTCTTTATTTTGAAACAGGGTCTCGCTAAGCTGCAGAGAGCCTCACTAAGTAGTTGAGGCTGGCCACGAACACAGATTCTCCAGTCTCAGCCTCCCAAGTACTGGGATTACAAGTGTGTGCTACCACACCCAGCTTAGCTCTACCCTCTTAACAAAATTTTAATTGTATAATACAATAGGTATAGTGTGTGTGTGTGTGTGTGTGTGTGTGTGTGTGTGTGTGTGATGTCTGTGTGTGTGTGTTACTAGGGACTGAACCCAAGAGCATTTTACCTTTGAGCTACACCCCTAGTCCTATTTTATTGTTTTCATTTTTGAAACAGGGTCTCATTAAGTTGCTGAGGCTGGCCTCAAACCTAAAATCCTCTTGTCTCAGCCTCCCAAGTACTGGGATTACTGTTGTACCCAGTTTAGGTACAGTATTTTTTAATATATCTCTAGAACTTACTCCAGAAACTTTATGCCCCTTGATTAGTAACTTCCCATTTCTCTTCCTCCCAGACCCTGGCATCCACCATCCACCATCCCAACCTTTGATTTTGTTACCTATACTATTAAAATATATATAAATATATATATATACTTTGATATATATAAAAATAAATATATATATACTTTGATATATATAAAAATAAATATATATATACTTTGAAAAGACATATATATATATATATATATATGGCATCTTACAGTATCTGTCTTTCTTTGACTAGGTTATTTCACTTAATATATCGTCCTCAAAGTTCATCTGGGTTGCCACATTCTACAGAACTCCCTTCTTCTTTAAGGCTGGACAGTGTTTCATCACATGCATATGCCATTTCTTCTTTATCTACTCATCTTTTGATGAACATGTAGGTTGTTTCTGCATTTTGGCCATTGTGAATTGAGTGTAATCAACCCTATTATATAGAGTGTAATCAACTCAATTTAGCCTGCTGATATCTCTTCCAGATCCTTATTCTAAGTCTCTTGGATAAATACCCAGCAGGGGCATTGCTGGACCATATGGCAGCTCTATTTTTAAATTTTTGAGGAACCCCCAGCCCGTTTCCCATTGCAGCTGTGCCATTTTGCATTCCCAGCAACCGTGCACAAGGGCTCCAGCTTCTCCACAGCCTTGCCAGCACGCGCTGTGTTTTGTAGCCAGCACTTCTAAGCCCTGCCTACATGGTTGCCATTCAGCCAAGTGGAGTGTAATGTGCTACCACATTTCAGCGATGGAGACATGGCAGCCCAGAGCCAGCGTGACGCAATGGCACCTGCACTGAATGGAGCACTGGCTCCGCTCTCATCCCTGACTCCTATTTACCCATTTCAGACTATTTACTTTCTATGGAGATCAATGACTTGCTGAATACCAACTAACAATGCCCATCCCTCCTAATAATTATATTAAAGATCGAAAGTGCTAAAGCCCTATGTAAACAGTAGAAATGTCAGGTGTTTAGTTGTTTACCCTTCTTCAGATGCCCGCTTTGCAAAGAGGTTGTAAAACTGCAAAGCCCTCAGGTTTTTCCCTTCATCAACGAAGGAAAATATGGAAGTCACGATGTTCTTTGCTTCATAAAAAAAAGGATCTGACACAACATGGCATGTTGCCAAGAAAAAAAAAAAATCCTGTCTCAGCTGACAGCTATAATTCCAAAGACCTAAGCACACAACTTTGAGGAAGGAAGTTGATTTGCTCAGTTTCTGGGAGATTCCAGGTTCAGTCCATGTGAGGCTGGGTCTGTGGCTCTCAGGGCATAGAGAGAGGAAGAGAGCAAGGCTCTGCTCCTCACACCACGGAGGCC
Source organism: Graphiurus murinus (assembly GCA_004027655.1). Lineage (NCBI taxonomy): Eukaryota > Metazoa > Chordata > Mammalia > Rodentia > Gliridae > Graphiurus > Graphiurus murinus. Next base: position 59,477 of record PVLC010003418.1, read on the forward strand.
AGAAGCAGAGAACCAGCAAGGGGAGGAAGAACCATGTACAACACCCAAGGCGGCACCCGCAAGGACCATGTGCTCCAGCCGTACCTCACCATCTGTGTTATCACCCAGATCTCCTGATGAGAGCAAAACCCTCATGGCTCAATTCCATCACCTCAAACACCAACTTATGAGCTTTTCAGGGGCCTCTCTATATCTAACTATTACAACCCCCCTCAGAAACAAAACAAAAAAAACAGCTCGTTTCTTTCCAAGAAAGTCAGGGCAGCTATCTGGTCTCCTGGCTGACATGCATCTTCAAGTAGAAGTTTGTCCCTTCTGGAGGCAATTGCAATGTCAGGGTCAGCTCCCAGAAGCTCAGCCTTCCCACCACCACCCACCACCCACCACCCACCACCCAAAGAAAGACAGGGGTTTTGAGGGAAAGGGCTCCCTTTCCCTGCAGGGCCTGCTGCACACAACCACACATCAAAATCCAGGCTGTCCTTCCTCCATGCCTGCTCCATAAACTCCTATAATGTGAACTTGGGATCGCTCTCTTTTCCTTCCCTCCTTCCCTCTCGTATACCTGTCTTGGCCCTGTACCTATTTCATGTTACTTTAACCAATTCAATAGAAATGTAAGGTTCCAAGATTATACAACTCTAAATTCCTTGAGATGTAAGGATGTATAGAGGAAAGGCCGTGGGTTCAAATCCTGCTCTGCCTTTTGCCCTGTGAGTAAACTCCTTAACCCCCATGCAGTGCTAAGAGGCTGGATCTGGGGTCACAGTGCTAGGTTTTAATCTTAGCTCCCTACATAGTAGCTGTGTGATTTGGGCCACATCGCCGAGTCTCTAAGCTTCAGCATCTTTGACATTCTTGTCACAATTCTTTTGGACAAGTACCAAAATAATCTTCCCAGAGAAGTGGTGAAGATAAGCGAGATATTGGGATGGATATACTGGCAGATAACGCCATTGGTATCTAAGGCACAGTCTCCCCAGCCCAGGATACTGTGAGGATAGAGGAACAGCTGTGTGTGAGGTTCCCAGGACCATCCATGGCAGCGAGAGGGGCTCAAGCAATGTGACTTCTGTCCATGACTGGGGAAAAGGGAAACCCTCTATCCTTCTAATTCCTGAGCCTGTCCCTGTGCCTAACAACGTGCTGTACACATGGGCAAAAACTTGGTTAGCATGGGCGCAAATTGGAATGCTACTTCAGGAGCACGTTAACTAAGAGTTCAGAGTGTTGAGGTGGTCCAGAAATGCTCCCAGGTGGCCTAAGCACTTCCCAACTGACCCCACCTCTTTAGGGTTTCACACCCCAGTACGGACACCCTGGGAGCCAAGTTCCTGACACATAGGCCTTTGCAGGGACAAATGACAGCCAAACCATAACACCAGTCCTGCCATGCTGAAGGGTTAGTGAGATCTGGGGAAGAGAAAGTCACTGTTAGGTTCTTCATTTTCTACGAAATGCATTAGTTCTCATTCACTGTAGCAGGCTCCTAGGAGCTGAGGGGAAGTAGGCTAAGGGCCAGAACAATAACGCTCTATCCTCTGCAGAGAGAGACAAAGAAAAGGGGGAGAAAGAGCAATGTTGGGGTATCAAGCACAGATAAAACACCACTTTGACCCACTGAGGCTGAGAAAATGGGGTCAGGGTTTCACGTCCTCCCTGGTCTGCTCCTCCACCCACCCTTTGTTTCCTGCAAACACCACCTCGCTTCTTCCTTTGTCAAAGAGCTCATTGTCAAAGAGTTTCTTTTACTATATCCAACGACGATCATGAAAAAGCAAATGATATTTTGATCATCAATCTAATTAATTCATCTTAGAGCCCTTCCTGTGGTCTCATTTCTTCTCTATATAATTGAAGTGAATTTCCCCCTCTCCCAAACAAGAGAAAAAGTTGAACTGTGTAAGTCTTACAAGTTGGCAAGTAAAGATCCATGACTGATTCATCTACTTGTTCAAAAACACGCCTGGATATTTGTAGATTTGATTCTACACACTCAACTACGCATTATCCTTTGGACTCTGTACTTCCTAAACTTTGAATAGAAGGAATAAAGCATACCAAAGTATATTTATTAACTCTTTGAAGCAGTATAATTTCTGTGACCATGAACTTACTCTAAGTTTCATTACTTTGAAAAGTGATACCCTTTGTTAAAAGATGGACTCAGTTTTTTGGAGTTAGACAAAGGTACAAATTCCCATTTTGAAATTTATGTGCTGTATGGTCTTAGGTAAGAAAATCAGTCTCAGATTTAAAACTTGTATATTTGGGATAATATTTTCCCAACAAGCATTCTGTAAGAATCAAATCAAATGGTATATAGGAAGGAAGAATGAATCTAACTCCAATACAGTGACAAGAAATGTCACATTTGTTCCACTCAATCACATCTAACCTATTAACAGCCTTCTACTCATCAGCTATAAACAGGTAAGTAGATACAGTTGATCCTCCATTTCCACAGCTTCTGCATCTGTGCATTCAACCAACAACAGACCAAGCAATTTTGGAAAGAAAAAGCACACCTGTACTGAACATGTACATGTACATGTACATTTTTTCTTGTCATACTCCCTAAACAATATAATCTAATGATTTAAATAGTATTTACCTTGTATCATTTATTATAAGTACTCAAGAGATGACTTAAAATATATGGGAGGGTGTGTCTAGGTTTTATGCAAATATTACACCTTTTTATATAAGGGACTTGAGCACCTGTGGATTTGGGGAGTTGGGGGGACCCTAGAATCAGTCCTTCACACATACTGAGGGATGATAGTACACAAAGGAAAAAAAAAAAGCTTATGCTGATCCCTAATCTCACCAGAATGGCAGAAAATATAATTCTGGACCTCCCTCCTGCTTGCAAAAGCCTTAGAGCCTTTCAAAGAATGGACCATTCACTCAGGAGATGCCTGGTCCTCCTTGATGTGCTCCCCGAAGGAAGGCATTTGCCAGTGCTCCAGTACCTGGCTTGAATGCAGGGTTTGCCAAGGCTGAGGCTTCTGATGCCCAGGGCTCAGGCCCCTCAGAAACCTCCTCCCTACTGCAGCTTCTTTCTGATGTCTGCTACCTACCTCCCTGGTGCAATCTGAGAGAATACAGGGGCAGTTCCAATTACCTGTGGGGTCCAGGACCCTTCCTCAGGCTTGGGAAGCATTGAGTTGGTTGCATCTGCTCCCCAGTCTCCCAACAACCCTGGGGCCCTCTCCTTCCCTTGGGGACATTTTCAACACTACACAAATGCCCAGGTCAGGGATCAAGAACTCACAGCTCACCAATGGGATTTATTCTATTTTAAAAATTGAATTAGTTGTCAAGAGTTAAGAACTCAGTAAGATTAAACGTTGGTACATATGCCCTTGGATTAGTAGGAAGTTAGAAAATAAATAAGAACAATTTCTATGAAGTGATTATAGAGCAATTTCCAGGAGATATTGTTAAGTGGGAAAAAAAAGTCAAGTGCAAAAGGTACACATAGAATGCGACCTTTTGTGGGGGAAGAGGATAAAAGAAACATACATCTATGTGCACTAATCTTTTCAAAAGGAAATATAAAGGATAAGTCAGAAAGAATCACACTTTACCTGTGGGGGTGGGTAGGAGAAAGAAGGTAGAAGGGATGCAGAGGGAACACTTATCTGAATATATCATTTTTAATGGCTTTGACTTCTGGAAATATTAATATCCCACATATTAAAAATAAAATGAAGCTGGGAGTGGTGGTGCATGCTTGTAATCTCAGTACTTGGGAGGCTGAGACAGGAGGATTGCAGGTTCAAGGCCAGGTTCAGCTACTTAGTGAGACCCTGTTTCAAAAATAAAGAACAAAAAATAGGGCTTGGCATGTAGCTTGAAGGTAGAATGCCCCTGGGTTCCATCCCGAGTACTGCAAAAAATATAAATAAATAAATAAATAAATAAATAAATAAATAAATAAATATAAATAAAATGAAATCAACACAGACAAGAAGAGAAGGGCAGTACAATCCACGGGCAACTTAATGTCAGTAGGTCTCTTACACATTCAAGATCAATGTGAGACAAGGTTCAATATTTTCCCAAAGGTCCTACATCTGGGGCTTGGGATGTACCATCCAAGACCAGGGCAAATGGCTCCTCCATTCAATATGACGACCAATCTCCCTGCAACTGAGTCAAAATAGGGCCTTCTACATCAGCGTTTAAAATCATGCCTGATCACTATCTATTTTGTAAGTAGAAGGTTAAAAAAAATGATCTGTATTCCTTCTCTCACCAGCCCTTGATATCTTTAACTCTTTAGATCTCTCCACTTTTCTCTCATTCATTAATTTACATACTTATTTGTTCATTTCTTCTGGGTGAACCCACTGGGAATAGAGATGCAGGTTTGCCATGAACCCTGGGTTCTGTGCTGCCCAGTGCGAGTGTCCCTCTGTGTTGACCCAGAGAGCTGTTTGTTCCTTTCTCCACCTTGTGTCCTAACTAGACATTATCATTGCAGAAGAGGGGCAGGGATGGAGATAATCTCACCCCATGCATAGAGGTTGGTTGGGTATTTAAATCAGATAGACTATTATCCGCTACTAATATCTTTCCTTTTTTTCTCTCCTAAAAAAGAGCTTTGGCTTTTCAAAGCCAATTTGAGGAAAGAAGTTTGGTAAATGAGGGGTAAGAGAGTCCCCTGGAAGACCTTTTGGGACCTGTGTGACAGCTGGCATGGCAAAAATAATATGGGATTTGGAAGCAATCAGTCATGTTGGGTTAAACCCCAATTCTCCACTCTCTAGCAACATGTACTCTCTCTACCTCTCAGTTTCTTGTGAGCAGAAATAGGGCTGGGGTGTGACTCAGTGGTAGAGCACTTGCCTAGCATAGGTAGGCCCTGGGTTCAACCCTCAGTACTGCAAACACTATAATAAAGTAAAATTAAAATGAAAGTAATATCTACTTCATAGGATATCGTTGTGTCAACTCATGAAGTAGTGTATATAAATATATCAGCCAAGCGTGGTGCTGCACTCCTATAATCCCAGTACTTGGGATTGAACCCAGGGACATTCTACCTCTGAGCGACACCACAGCCCTTTTGTATTTTGTTTGTTTGTTTGTTTTGAAACAGGGTCTTGCTAGGTTGCTGAGAGCCTCTCTAAATTGCTGAGGCTGGCCTTAAACCTGTGATCATCCTCTCTCAGTTTCCCAAGTACTAGGATTATAGGCATGCACCACCATGCCCTGCTAAAACTTTTATATTTTTGAGGTGTTTGTTTTATTTGTTCAAATTACCCTCTCAAATATTTATATCACCTAACATCTCTAAAACAACAACCACATTTCCGTGTAGCATTCATAGATACACAAACACACACTTTTCAAATTTACTGGCCAAGAAAAAAGGAGGTGGTCAGGATTTAAATTTTCATTTATCTGAGCCTATTTTTTCCAATGGTTCTGGCTCACTAGATGAAACATCCTTAAATTACTCCTGTCCTGATGTCTATCTTGGACCTTTTCCATGCATGGGGAGGGTCTTCCCGCTTGAGCTGTGTCAGTCTGAAAAATGGCTTCGACTTCTGAACATATGCCTTTCCGTCAAGTCCCAAGCTGATACCCAGATGCATAAAGATACAGATGGAAAATAATTCCCAATACATTATCCAGCCCATCTGTTTCTAATATTCCTTTTCTTGGAATAATTCTCTTTTTTTACATAATTAGAGAAAAGTTGGTCAAGTAAAATTCACCTGGGGCCCTGCAATTTTCTTTTAAAAAATAATAAAGAGGAGAACTAATAAAGGAAATATCTTAAATGATGCTTTGTCTATGTATACAGGAATCACTACCAATCTCACTAACACGAATGGGGAAGAGCGGAGAGCGGGGTGGAGATCCAGCAGGAATCACACCAAGTGCTGTGTGCATGAGGTTTGTATCACTTTAAACCTCACTATAATGTATAATTACAATGCACCAAAAAAGTGTAAACATAATACTTAAAAAACTTCATCCTCTCTCTGCCTCTTTAAAGAGCTCTACATCTTTGACAGGGAGAACAGCTGCTCAAGGAGTCTTGGTTTAATAGATTTTCATTCAGTTTTATTTACAGGGCCAAGACTGTGAATATTCCCCTAGCAATTATTTTTCCTGTAGAACTTTGGTAGTTTTATAAGTACTGCACCAGTCTGTTTTGTGTTTTTACAACAAAATACCTAAGGCTGGGTACCTTATAAAGAAAAGAGGTTTATTTAGCACATAGTCTTCAAGGCTGAAAGTCCAAGATTGGATAGCCCCATCTGTCAGCCTCTGATGAGGCCACTTTGACTGTATCACAACATGGCAGAGAAATGGAAAGATAAATGGTTTCATGCACAAGAGACCAAGTGTGTGTGTGTGTGTGTGTGTGTGTGTGTGTGTGTGTGTGTGTACTCACATGTGTGCACGAGGATGGGGAGGAGGTGGCCTTGCTTTATAACAACTTGCTCTTGTAAGAAACCACTCACTTCATGAGACCAGCATGAACCCCTTCTAAGAGGAACCCTCCATGACCTAACTAAGTTCCTTCCGATAGACCCCAACTCTTCTTTTTTTCTTTTTTGCGGTACTGGGGATTGAACTCAGGGGCATTCTACCTCTGAGCTAGATCCCCAGCCCTATTTTTTATTCTTTATTTTAAAACAGGGTCTCAATAAGTTGCGGAGTGCCTCACTAGATAGCTGAGGCTGGCCTTGAACCTGGATCCTACGGTCCCAGCCTCCCAAATGATGGGATTACAAGCGTGAGCCACCACGCCTGGCTGGACCCCAACTCTTAAAGGCTCCACCGCCACACTGGGGACCCAGCTTCCAGCACATGAACTTTTGCAAACCATATGTAAATCATAGCAAACGTCTTGGTCTTCCTCAGTTTTATGCCCATGTGTTCTTTCTCCAAATCTCTCTACAGACTTTTCAGGGTTTGTGCCACCTTCCCCATAATCTTTCAATCAATGTCTTTCCTCACCAAGTTACAGCAACCAATTTCAATTGAGAACCTTGCCTGATAAAAAGAAGAAGTTAATACAAAATGATATGCTTAGATTGAGTGAAAACTGCGTGACCCTGTATCTGCAGGATCAACTTTTTGCAGCAGTTGTAAGTTAGAAAAGCTGGGAGGAGTCCAGTTATTATAATACACTACAGCATACTGGCTTCAGAACAACCTGCCTCTTGGTAGTCAGTACCATATTTGCATTTCAAACCTTGATTCCATTCAACCAAACAACACATGCATCATATTGAGTTATTGTTATTTTGACTTCCATTACTTTTTTTTACTGCCTTAAAAATGTAACATTCAAGCATGTTTGCATTGCATTTTACTGCTTTAAAAATGTAATATTCAAGCTTGTTTGGCTTTTTAGAGTTATTTGTAAGAGCTATCAGGATAAAGATATTACAGTTGGCTTGCATTCATACGAGTAGTACAATGACAATAACAATTTAAATCAAAGTGTAACCACAGGTGCCACCCTCCCCCAACTCATCGCACCCAGCACACACCTCTCCTCTCCTAAAGTTGCTACTCTCTGCCTCGGGACTCTTGTTATAGGAGCCTGCTTGTTCTGAAAGCATGTCCAGTCAGCAGTTCTGAAGAGTTCATCTGAAAGCAGCCCTCAACACATGGATAGAAGGGAATTATTGGTACATAAATATCCCAGCTTCATTGGTAGCCATTTAGGATAACTCAAAAACAGGTCCCAGACCATCTCTAGAATTCCCCAGTGGCAATGAGCTCCGGTCCTCTTTCATTTGCTTTTCACTTTTTGTTTCCTTTTACTCCTTTTATTCTAACTTTTCCAGTCCATTACTGTGTGTCCTGGGATCCTTTCCCAAATAAACTACTTAGCCTCAAATTCTAGCTGCAGGGTCTGCCTTAAGAGAAACCTAAAATAAGTTGCCTGTTCACCTGTAAAGTGACTCCTTATATGTTGCATTTCCAGCATGCAAGGGACTGGCAGGGACCTCCTGTATTTGCTCATGTTCCTGCCATACATGTAGACTGATTTCTCAGCTAGATAAAATAAAAGTACAAGATGCCATAGGAAGAGTGACTGCTACTCAGTAGAGTGCTACTGCTCTTTTTGGTGCAGTTGCTGTGGGTCCCAGGGTCCCTACAAAGGGCACAGGTGCAAACAGCACTGTCCACATGGGGCGGGATTTTGTTTTGCCATGGCTCTTGTATACTCAGGCTTGTATCCCCATTTCAGAAGAACTTACTGTACAATCTACACACTGCTGTTAAAGCAAGCGCTGTAACCAACTGACTTCCATAGTGCTTGAATGAAATTTAGCATCACCAAAGACCACATTGCTCTGGGAGGGGCAAAAGGGTCAGCACCTGAAATCCCTAAACAACATCGCTGCCTCTCCTCTCCAGTATCACAGAAAGCCTTTCTCCCTTAGTAGTGCACCCCTGTTTGAGAAATCCTGAAGTATGTCGAGGAAATAAATAGTGATACCATTGCAAGGTGTCATGGTTTGGATTTAGAATGTCCCCCTAGCCCTCATGAAACCAGGCAGCCATGTTAGAGATGGGGCTTGGTTGCCAAGGAGGGGTCCCTGAGGGTGTGGCTTTGGGGATTATATAAAGTTCCTCCGCTTCTTGTTCTTTCTCTTGCTTCTGGCCTCCAGGATGTGAAAGCAGAGCCCTTGCTTTCTCCCTCTCTCTCTCTCTCTGCTTCCTACTGCCATTCCCAAGCTCTGCAGACCCAGCCTAATATAGATTGAACCTCTGAAATCTCCAGAACTGTGAGCAAATAAATCTTCCTTCCTCTAAGTTGTGTGTGGTCAGGCTTATTGGGTCATAGCAGTAAGAAAGTTAACCAAAACACAAGGGCAATACAATGAATATCTGTGTCACCCCCAAATTCATATGTTGAAATCCTTACCCCTAAAGTGATAGCTTTAGGAGGTGGGGTTTTGGGGGGTGATTGGGTCATGGAAGCAGAGCTCTCATGAGTGGGATCAGTGCCCTTATAAAAGAGGCCCACAAGCTGGGCCCGGTGGTGCACGCCTAGAATCCCAGTACTTGAGAGGCTGAGACAGAAGGATTACAAGTTCAAGGCCAGCCTCAGCAACTTAGTGAGACCCTGCTTCAAAATTAAAATAAAATAGGGCTGGGGGTATCCTGAGTTAAATACCTAGGACAATAAAACAGAAAGAAAGAAAAAGAAAAAAGAGGCCCACAAGAAACTCATTGTCTCTTCTCCCACATGAGAACAAGTAAAAGGCCCCTTTCCATGAGCTGGGAATCAGGCTCTGACAAGACATGGACTCTGCTAGTACTCTGATCTTAGACTTCTGCCTCCAGACCTGTGAGAAATAAACCTCTCTTGTTTATAAGCCACTCAACCTCTAGCAGTTTGATCCAGCTTCTCCAGGCAATCCCACACAGCAGCCCAAGTGACTCACAGTGCCTGGAGATGGGCAGTAGCAATCATGTGCAAATGCACCCTCTCCAACACTGCTTACCCTGCTCAAAGCATAGCCCTCCCCGACACACCACAACTCCACTGTGGGCATGATTGAATTACATCCTAAAAAGAACAGCCTTGCTCATGATGACCAACTAGATAAACAGGCACATGCAACGCCAAATCTGAAAATCAATATCTGAAAGACTGTCTCTATTTGGAAAGGCAGTGGTATATTAAATTAAAGCGAGTCCTTTGATTTTTTTTACCTCTTCAACAAAACACAAACAGTTTCTAAAACAAAATTCCCCAGAATGATTTAGTAGCCTTCAAACATCAGCTTCAAATTTATTCTGTTGTCTGGAGGGAAACATGCATAAAACAGGCTTCTGGAACTCATCACAAGGACAAAGCATATCCCAGGTTGGGAACATTCCCCTGGCATGTGTTGTCACATCAGTAGCTATCATTTCCGATCAATGTCGTTTCTGCAGAGAGAGTCCTTGAGCCAGGTCACTGTCAACATAGAAGACTGATGTGACCTCAGCCCCTGGGCTGGAAAGTCCCTTGAGCATCAATTAGTCCAAGTACCTTCTTTTACCAACCAGGACAAGGACATTTCTAAAGTCACACAGGCAGCACGTGAAAACCACAGACTTCCTCTCTCTTGGGATGTAAAGGTTCATGGCTTAGAGCAGGGCTTTTCAACCCTGAGCTGTTGCTATTTGGAGCTGGATAATGATTTGTTGTGGGAACCTGCCCTGTGTGTTGTAAGATGTTTAGTAGTACCCCTGCTCTCTACATATTAGTTGTACCAATTGTGACAGCAAAAAATGTCCTGGACATTGCCAAACGTCCCAGAGGGCAACCTCTTCTTGCCTGAGAACCACTGGTATAGAGCAAAGATTGCGAATTTGAGCCACACGGGCTAAGTTTGGCTCACAGGAATACTTTGTCCATCCTATGTCCTATATGTCAGGACTTTTTGATGTTTCTCACATGAAAACCCATACGTCATGAGCATCTTGAGGATCTGAGCTCACATTGTCATGTAGCAATGATGGATCGAAGTTGAGCAGATGCTACCCCTTTGGAGTGCCCTCTACCCCCCTCGTTTGTCACAGTCCTTCCCAGTCCCTAGTGTCCCACACCAGACTCACTTTGTTTCATCATCTTCTTGACTCTCAATTTGAAGTTAGGTCTTCTCACAACTCTTTGTGGGTCTGTTTTTCTGTGAAGTAAGCATCTCAGCAATTTGAGGGCAGAGTCACGCCATCTCGCTCTGTTGTCTCTTGTGCAGTGTCCAACCCTAAGCAGCCATTCAGAAATACTTACACATCCATTTATAAAAAGCAGCCTTTGCCAAAAGATAGCCTGCAGAATGCTAGTCTCATGAATGTCCAGGGAGAAGGATTGGAAGTCAAGTAAAGTTTGGCTGAAGAACCTAGTCTGTATCCCCATCTGGAAATGCAGAAATCATGCTAGCCTAAGGCTCCAGCTCTATACTAAAGAAAGCCACACTGGACCCAGAGTGCCCCTAGCTACACTGACTACACAATCCCCCTAAACCTTGCAGCATCAATATCCTAAAAGACCATCAATCCATTCAAAAGACTTTGGAAAAGGTTGAACTAAAACTTTAACCTTTTCAAATTAAACAGTTGTTGGAATATTGAATGATGTGCAAAGGTGTTTATAAAGTACTAATATGTAAAGAGCGTTTCTTGTGGGGGTAGTGGGAGAGTGTTTGCCTAACCTGGCTGAGGCTCTGGGTTCAATCCCCAGCACTGTAGAAATAATAACAATAGAGTTTCTTTTTTCCAAATGTAGACACTTACTGGGATTATCTCTTAAATTTCCCTATAAAATGGGCATGGTGGCACACATTTGTAATCCCAGTACTTGGGAGGCTGAGACAGGAAGATTACAGGTTCAAAGTCAGCCTTGGCAATTTAGTGAGGCCTTCTGCAACTTAGTGAGACTGTTTCAAAATAAGAAATAAAATCAGATTGGGGGTATAACTTGGAGGTAAAATGCCTGTAGATTCCATTCCAAGTACCAAACAAAACAAAATGAATTTCCCCACAAGTTGGTAAAGACAGTGTGATCAATAGCTACATTTTACATATTAGAAAATGAAGCAACAGACAGATTAAGGGACATGGCCATGGTTATAAAGCTAGGAAGAGGTCAGGCCAGGATTGGAATACAGCGTGTCTCAGCCCAGGGCCTATCACCTTAGCTTCTTGTTCTGTCTTCCTGGGACACCGTGTCCTGCTGCTAACATGTCTGTCTGTCCCTCAAGATATCTACTAGGTCCTACTCATGAAGGAAGCAGAAAGGGAATTATTGTCCATTGACCAACTCAAATAAGACTTGTAAGAGTGTCTTGGTATTGCATGCAGTTTTTCACATCATGACTGAAAATGAGGTATTCTGACTGCTGCAACGTAATTTGAGCTACTCTCCTTACCTCTCAGAGGCTGAAATGTGCAAAGCTGGGGGTGGAAAGCTTGAGAGGTGTATGAGGCCTGGAGACAAAGGACACGTTCCTCCCACCTTGTGCGGTGCACAGTAAGGATGCAGGAATTGGATGCATGGATGGACCGACAGATGGATGGATGGATAGATAAATGGAAGATGGATGGATGGATGGATCTATCAATCGACCGACCGATGGGTAAATGGAGGATGGATGAAAAATGGATGAATGGATGGATAAACGGATAATGCTTCTTCCTCCTTTACTTTGTATAAATCCCCTCTCCCCAAACACTCCGCGAAGAGGAGGGACTTACTTAAAGGAATGAGGTAGGGTTCCTACCCCTGAAGAACATTTCCCAATCTTCTGGGACTCGAGCCATATATAACTTTAGAAAAAGAAAGGTCAAATGTGCCCTTCTCAAATTGAGCATTTTTATTACATCCAAGTCTTAGAGCCTCACAGTCATTACTCTGAGAAAGCCCCAGTAGACTGGCTACGGGCCAATACAATAATAAAGGAGGCGAAGCTCGGAGGGAAATCATCTCTTAGCTCAAACCAGAGACACCAGGGAAATAAGAGAGTGAGCTAGCTGGAGGGCAGTTCATCCTGATTTATAGTGCTATGCTCTCTGCTTGTAAGAAAGAAAGAAAAAAAGTGCAGGGAAGAATTCTCCTGGTCTAGATTTAGTTTCTCTTGAACCCTACCCGAGGAGCAAATGCTTTGTTTACTTCTGAATGCAGATTTTGCATCCCCACCCCATGACTATTACTCACAGTGATCTATATCAAAGTACTTTGGGGAATACACAGCTCTCTGCTGCATTTGGGAGCAGTAGACAGCATTATTGTGTGATGATTCATACACGAAATCATATAGCATCACTCTAGGGGAAAACCCTAGAATATATGCAGGGAAAGGGGTAAAAGAAATCACTCAGAAATTATCTCTGAGCACAGAAGAGGCTTCAAAACCATAAACTACTTCATTTAAATTCCTTACTCAGCCGTACGTTGGTGTATTCTCCTCCACACTTGGCCAGCCATGTTTACCAAATGATACAAAATAGTCAATAAAACTCTCTCTCCGTGGATAATAGATGCTTCTGAATGGAAGGGAAGGAGCAGGTGGAATGATTCTAATTTTATTTCTCCTTCTCCGTGGTCCAGGTGATACGGAGCTAAAATGATTTTCAGCGTCTTATGACTAGCACCTTTTGGTTATGGGAAAGGGAATTGTGGCTTCCTGTTAGCTTCCATTATGAAATTGCAGTTGCTTCCTAGAGAGAGGAAAAGCCAACAGGGTAAAAACAGAACTTAGAGGGAAGCTAGAAACTCCTTTTTATTCTCCATGAAGGCTACCTGTCATGTCTGTGTTTACAGCCTTCTTTTGGTGAGCATCATCTGAGAAAGATACTGCTACACCTCCAGTATCATCTCTCCCCTTCACTCAGTCACAGCACTCTTATCCGAGACATTGCCCCTTAACTGAGAAAGCACATTTCCCAACCTCTTTTGCTACAGGGTACAACAGGATGCGGCCATGTGACTAGGCTCGGGCCAGTACAAGGTATTGTGGTGGACTCGTGTAGTACCCTTAAAAAGAAAGGCATGGGTCTTCCTCCCCCCTACTCATCTCCACCCTGCTGACTAGAATGTGGATATGATGCTGAACCCTGAACCAAGAGAATGAGGCCAATTCCTCCAGAGCCGAACACAGAGTTGGAAAGAATACAGGTCTTTCGGGGGGACATTGAACCCAGGGGAATTCTACCTCTGAGCTACACCCCCAACCCTTTTTATTTTTTATTTTGAAAGGTTGCTGAGGGTCTTACTAAGTTGCTGAGGCTGTCCTTGAGCCTGTCCTGTCTCAGCCTCCCAAGTACTGGGATTATAGGCATGCATCACCACACCTGACTGGAATATTGATCTTTGTGACTTTGTGAAGCCTTTGTACTACCCTGACTCTAACTTCTTTAAGCCACTTTTAATTTTTATTTTTCATATTTGTATCCGAATCTAATGCTTTACTGTCACTTTCATAGTAAAGCCCTCCCTGACCCCCAGACAGTATGTTGTATTTCTCCTTTATAGAATCTTGCTAAGTTACCAAAGCTGACCTTGAATCTGCGCTTATCAAACTGGCGAATGATTAATTAATAATGTAATTTTTCTGTTTGTTTAATATCTGTAGCAGGGACTGTCAATACCTCACCTTCACCATCAGTGTTGTGCACAATGACTTGGTGGCTTCCAACTGTAAACACCTGCAACTTTTTTAGGACAGTTTTATCCGCCACTTCCCACCTAGCCAGGGCTGGACAGAAGTGGCAGCCGGTCAGTGTCCCCCAGAAACAGCATCAACCAGGGGCCGACAGGAGCTGGCAGATGATCCACTTACCTTGCCTCCTGAGTGGGAGGCTCGGAGGGGTGTGCGCCATGGTCCCTGCGGATCTCACAAGAGCAGCATTCAAAAGATGATGGATACATATGAGTTCACCTGTTTTTGTTCTCTCTGATTCAGCTAGAGTTGACTGCATAGGACCAGTGCTAGGAAATGTAGATAGAAAATTTATTCTACTACCTTTACCACCCCAGTTCTTTTCTGAAGAATTATGCTTTGTTCATGGAAATCATGTCCCATTACTATTATTATTATTATTATTATTATTATTATTATTATTATTTGTATTGGGGATAGAGCCCAGGGCCATTCTACCTCTGAACAACACCTTTCACTCTTTTAATTTTTCTTTTTTATTTTGAAACAGGGCCTTGCTAAGTTGTTGAGGGTCTCTCTAAGTTGCTGAGGCTGGTCATGAACCCATGATCCTCCTGTCTCATCCTCCCAAGTAATGGGATTACAGGTATGTACCACTGCACCCAGTTTTTATTAGTTTCTAAGTGGCTTCAGCACAAATTACATAAAAAGGTACATATCCTTTAATATAAGGATATTTTATTGGTCAAATCCTCTTTTTCCACTATTGATCTTGTAAGTTTGTCTTCTTCCTCTTGTCATTTTTAGGAGTGAAAGCTAGAGCAATATATAAAACCACAGATGGCATAGCATCGTGGTCAAGAATCCACATTTTAGAGTTAAATGGTCCCACTTCAAACATCAACTCTGCTACCTACCAAATAGGTAATTTTGGGAAACTTATTTCTTTTATATTAAGTTTTCTTCTCTGTAAAATAGGGATAATAGTTCCTATGTCACAGGATTATTCTGAAGATTAGATAATATAATGTATGCCTAGTAAATGATTTTTTTTTTCTTTTTAGTACTGGGGATTGGAATTAGGAGCATTCTGCCTCCAAGGTATACCCCTAGCCTTATTTTATTTTTAATTTTGAAATAGGGTCTCACTAAGTTGCTGAGAATCTTGCTAAGTTACCAAAGCTGGCCTTAAGGCTACAATCCTCCTTTTCCAGCCTCCCAAGTACTGGGATTATAGACATGTGTCACCATGCACGGCATTATCATAAATGATTCCAACTGTACTGAAGATAATGCAATGGAATGAATACTATTAAAAGGATATAGTGAAGATATTGACCCTGAGGGAAGTAATGTATTTCCCTGGAGAACTCCTGAGCCACTCCAAATTATTTAGAAAAATCATATCTAAAATCATACTGTTTCCCATATCTTCTTATTCAAATTCTCCCTCTGATGGCAGTATCTTGAAGAGTCTCTAAATTTGTCCCTCTGTGCTTCTCTCTCTCTCTCTCTCTCTCTCTCACACACACACACACACACACACACACACACACACACACACACACACACACAGATTTTCCAGGGCCATTTACAAGCTCAGAGTTGGGCTGTAATACCACGTTTCACCATTAGTGGCCGCTGCTGGACATTGCCCTGTAAAGTAAGAAATTTCACAACTGAGGCTGTTGAGTGAATGAATGCCCATGGAATCAATTTTATAAATTAAAAAATTGACTTATTGCACTCATCTGGACAGGCTCCATGCAGTATAGCACCTTCCACCTCTGGCCCATGGAGAGCAGAGTTGGAAATACTTCGCAGTACTGTTACAGTGGACTCAGAGGAGGTCCTCCCCTGAGCAGCAGAGACCTTGGTGTGTTCCCTTTATGTTGTTGTGATAATCAGCTGCCTATCAGTTATAGTCTGGGGTTTGTAAACAGTCAGAAGATTCCCTTGGAGGAAATCATTATATTCCCTTTAACACACTATAAAAGACAAACACTTTCTCTTAAATAGTCTGTGTGCTGACTGCAGAGTAGATTTACTTTGCTAATGCCAGAGGAAAACACTGAGAACCAAGGCGAGGGACCTTGGTGAGACAGAGATGTTAGAAAGCCAAGAAAAGAGCAGAGAACATCCCAAGGTGCACAGAGCCTTATGAATCGGGAGGGGAACGGGTTTGGCCTATCCAAATAAACGCACAATGGTGAGACATTCAGAGCAGGAACTTGGAGTCGATTTTTGTATCTCATCCCGACAGGGGGGACCAATGTGCTCCCTTTGGGCACAACTCATCATGTAAGACTCAGTTTCCTCTTCTGTTAAGCGGGAATCATACTTCTTATCTCTCAAGGTTACTCTGAGAATCAAGCTGCATAACATACCTAACCTGTCTAGAATAGTAGGCATAGCCCAAACGATAACATGGACTGCAGGTGGTATCAGGGCCTGAAGCATGCCCTCTTGGAATTCACCATTCCATCTACAAAATGACAGCTTCCTGAGAAGGCATCTAGAGTTCTCTGTCTGGGGATTCTCTCTGCGCAGCCCCTGGGGCAGGATGGAAATCCCAGGGAGTGAACACGTCCAGAAACCACTCCCCAATCGTGCGTTTGGTGAATTGGCACCCACTTCCTTACAGGTTTGCTGGAACCACTGCGGGACTTGTCTGTGAGTCTGAGCCCTGGTCTGTCCACAGTGGGAACCTGCTCGCTAACGCACCCCATACTGGCTTCTGACACCTCCCTGTCTTCTTTCCCACTTCCTAACCAGCGCTTCCAGGGATTGCCTCCAAACTAAACCACTGGCACACGGATCTTTGTTTCAGGATAGAATCCAGACTAAACACTATTTCTCACAATGTAAACAAGTTTCACGATGTGGGCAATCGGGTTTAGAATAAAATGTCCAAAGCACTAACCAAGCTCTACCTACTCAGTCTCCTTTCAGCTCCCTCCTTTCCACCCCATAGCCATCGCTTCAGTCTATGCCCTTCTTGTTTATTTTTTATTTATTTATTTTTGCCTGCACTGTTTTGATTGATTGATTGATTGAACTAGGGTTTGATTCCATGGGCATTCTACCTCCGAGCTACACCCCCCCAGTCCTTCTTATTTTTTAATTTTTGAAA
The DNA here is from genome assembly GCA_004027655.1 of Graphiurus murinus. Taxonomy (NCBI): domain Eukaryota; kingdom Metazoa; phylum Chordata; class Mammalia; order Rodentia; family Gliridae; genus Graphiurus; species Graphiurus murinus. The sequence goes on from PVLC010003418.1 coordinate 76,751, forward strand.
CAGTGTGTGTGAGTGTGTGTGTGTGAGTGTGTGTGTGTGTGTGTGTGTGTGTGTGTATGTGCTTGGCTAATGTGTCCATCAGCATTCTCGAAGCCATAATCTAAAGACCTGATCACATAACTTAGAGGAAAGAAGATATATTTTCTTGTGGCTTGGGGCTCAGTCCATGTGAGTCCGGGAACCACGGATCTTAGGGCATGGCGGTGGGAGGCAGAGAGGGGGAAAGCGCATGGGCTGCGCTCCTCACATCCTGAAGGCCGGAAGCGAGCGAGCGAGTGGAGGGGGGATCAAAGCCCCAGGGACCCCTCCCCCAGCCACACCCTACCGCCTACCAGGTGCCACCCAGGTAAACCCATTGCAATGGAGTTATCCACTGCTGGGATTACAACCCTCATGACTCAATTCCATCAGCTCCAAACACCAATCGATGAGCTCTTCAAGGGTCCATTTTATATCTAGCATAGCAGCTAAGTTGCTAAGCATCTCGCTAAATTGCCTAGGCCATCCTTAAACCTGACATCCTCCCATTTCAGCCTCCCAAGTACTAAGATTACGGTGTGTGCCAACTGCATCAGGATGCACTGTTCTCTAACTGATCTTCACGTTTCCAGACTCTATCATCTGAATCACCACTCACTTGCTGCCAATTTTGTTATTTTAAAATGCACCTCCTGTAGTGCCAGTCTCCTGCTTTTGTTATTTTTTAAAGCCTTTAATGATGCCCACTGCCTCCATGATTATGTCTTAAATTTTTATAACATGGTATTCGAGACCCTTTAAGGCTGGTTCCAACCAACCCTCCAGCATCCTCCCCCAGATCCCCTATTGCTGGACAGAGCCATGCCCTGTTGTCAGAATCAGGGTCCTCTCAGAAGAACCTTCACACATCACCTTTGTGTGTGTGTGTGGGGGGGGGTATTGGGGACCCAGTCCTACTTTGACAGCGAATAGTTATTTAGGTCATTTATTAACCAACATGACCAGTTTCTTAAGACCTTGGGAAGACCTGAGCATAAATCCCAATTCCACCACTTCAACTTGTATAAACCTGGGCAAATGAATTCACTTCACCGTGCCTTTATTTCCCCATCTGTAAAGTTGGGTTATGATAGTACCCACTGCACAGGGCTGTTGTGAAAATTAATGCAGTGTAGTGATTAAGCATGGGGCCAGGCACATAATCAATATTCGACAACTGTGGGTGTGTGTATGAGAGAGAGAGAGAGAAAGCACATATGCATGTTACCGGGGACTGAACCCAGGGACATTTTACCTCCAAGCTACACCCCCAGCCCTTCTTATTTTTTATTTTGAAACAGGGTCTCCTTAAGTTGCTGAAGTCTCATTAAGTTGCTAATGCTGGTCTGGAACCTGCGGTCTTTCTGCCTCACCCTCCCAAGCACTGGGAAAGCAGACATGCACCACCATGTCCACCTTACTCGCCACCTTCGTATATGCTTCAGTGTGCTTGTGACCTCAGCCTGAAGAACCTGTCTCATGCTTAGGGGTCTGGCTCCCATGTCCCCTCCTCCGAGGACTTCTCCCTCTCCCTGGACCTCTGACCTCCCACAGAAGCATCCTGCTCCACCATTCACTCCGGCATTTTCTGAGCATCTTCTATGCACCAATCCTGCACTAAACCCCGGAGGAACCAGTGGGATCGAAGCAGAAGAGCTCCTGTTCACATGACATTCACAGCCCAGAGAAGGAGACTGAGATGTCAAATGAGCACATAAAAGTTAGCTACAGCTGGGCGTGGTGGCGCACGCTTGTAATCCCAGCATTGGGGAGGCTGAGACCAGAGGATCCGGGTTCGCGGCCAGCCTCAGCTACCTAGTGAGGCACTCTGCAACTTAGTGAGACCCTGTTTCAAAATAAAGAATAAAAAATATGTCTGGAGGTAGAATGCCCCTGAGTTCAATCCCCAGTACTGCAAAAAAAAAAAAAAAAAAAAAAAAAAAAAAAAGTTAGCTACAAACTGACATGAGTGTTTACAGGAAAGGACACAGACCAGCCGAGGGGTTGGAGCGCCTTTGACAAGAAATGGATGCTCTAGATGGAAATGAAGTGGCATTAACTCCAGAGGAAGGAGGTAAAGCACAGCCCAGGCCCGGGGCACAGCAGTACAGAGTTCTCCGTAGCCCAGGACATAACACTCTTTTGTTGTTGTTAATGCGGATTAAACCCAGGGACATTCTACTTCCAAGCTACATCCCCAGCCCTATTTTGCTTTTTATTTTCAGATAGGATCTCCCTAAGTTGCTAGGGTCTTTCTAAGTTGCTGAAGCTAGCTTCAAACGTGCAATCCTCCTGTCTCAACCTCCCAAGTACTGGAATTACAGGTGTGCACCACCACACTGGGCTTGACGTAAGCTCTTTCTGAGGTCTAAGAAGGCCAGGGCCTTTAAAGCAGAGAGGCACAGGGAGACTGGACAGAGAAGATGCTCTTACATTGTTAACTGCTCCCTGGGGACTTGTGGATCCTGTCCTTCCTGCCTCATGCTCTGAGACTGAGCTCCTTACAGGTCAGGACCAGGTATTGCTGAAATCGTGTGCAGTGCAGAACACAAAATTAGCTCACCCATTTTCTGGATGAGGATGTGGAAGCTCAGGAAGGATGAATGAGTTGCCGGAGATGCCTGGTGGTTGCATAGCAACTAGGATATACACCTACTATCCCTTGGCTGCATCCTTTTCCTTAAACTGCCACCAGGCAAACCATTCCCTCTCATTTTTGTTTTTATTAAAGAAAATACACGGTTTTTTCTAGGTGATTTTTTTAAATAAAGGGCCCCAACAGCAAACAAAACAAAACAAAAGGCCAGTTGCTGCTGTAGGTCTATCTGTCTGTCTGGTAGAGTACTTGTTGGGTCCCCTGGAAGTCAGAACCAGAATGAGATCCTGTCGTGGTACCCACATCTCTCCTCCTGGAGCTTCTTTGGTGGGTTCAAATGGCGTAGGTGCTGAGAATTAGCCATCTTAAGAAACCTCCCTGGGAAAAGAGTATCCTGGCAGCACCCGGGGTCTGCTCCACAGGGAAAAGACCCCGAACTGGACTCTTCAGGACCGTGATTGGGATCTCTAGTTTTCTGCTTCACGAACCTTGCCGCTTCCACTCTGAACCCACGGTTTAGGAAACAGCTCAATTTCCCGGCCATCCCGTCCTCCCGCCCCCGCAGATTGGTGCGAGTGGAGGCCACCCGGCCTCTGGAACACTTCCTCCAGACCTAGACGTTCCTCTCTGTCCATTTCCAGGCGCTGGAGCCTGGGCCGTATATACCCAAGTACTGCGCGCAACGAGGAGGACCAGGCTGCCGCCGGAGACCTGTATTTTTCTCAAGTCCCGGGACAAATTCGTTTGGAGGGAGGGCCGCGATCCAGAGTTTCATTTGAGACTGTGAGACTGGTTGGGAAACCGGAGCCTAGGCTTCCTTTGGGCTTGGAGGAGAGGTGGGAGGGGGGGGGGGGCGCGCGGGGCGCGGCTCCAGCGAGGATTACGGCGGCGCGGTGGACCGCGGCGCGGCTCGCTTGCTGGCTCGCCGGGGCTGCAGCCATTGCACAGCGGAGCATCCCACATTCAACAGGAGGAGCCCGCGGGAGAGCAGCCCGAGCCCCTCCACCGGAGCCGCCGCAGTCCCCCGTGCGCCATGGCCAAGGAAGGAGTGGGGAAGGCAGAGGAAACGGAGCAAATGATCGAGAAGGAGGCAAACAAGGAGCCTGCCGAAGGCGGTGGTGGCGGCGACGGCTCGCACCGCCTCGGGGATGCCCAGGAGATGCGCGCCGTGGTGCTGGCGGGCTTCGGGGGGCTCAACAAGCTGCGGCTCTCCAGGAAGGCCATGCCCGAACCGCAGGACGGCGAGCTCAAGATCCGCGTCAAAGCCTGGTCGAGTATCCGTGCCTTGCTTGCTCGCTTGCTCTCTTTGCGCTGTGCGCTCCAGGAGGGGGTGGGAGAGCCTTCTCGGACGCCCTCTCGGTGTCCACACCCGGCTCTGAGAGCCTCCCCGCGGCCCGAGGCCGGTCAGTGTTGGGGTGCCTGCTGAGAGGTGGCCGTCCCCCTCCCCGAGCCAGTTGTAGGGTGACCACCGGGAGGGCGGTGGCGCCCAACACCCTGAGTCTGGAAGACCGCGCTACACGAGTTCTCCATCTAGCTGGACAGCTCAGTAGCCACACAGGGGATTTGATGGTTAACGTGGTTAAAAATACGAATAGTCATTAGGCTTACTGTGTGCCGGCCACGGTCTTTTAGAGTTTTACATGTGGGATCCTATTTAATACTTCCCGGGACCCACTGAGTTAGGTAGCCTGGTTAGGTTAGCGTCGTTTTTCTCCCTTACAGGTGACAAAACCCCTGCTCCAAGTAAGTGATTTGCCCAGGGTCACCCAGCTGGCACTAAGAGGCCTGGCCAGAATTTGACACTTTTTAACCTCCTTGCTATTGTCCTGATGAGACTGAAGACGGGGTACAGAGCTGGGTGTCCCCCTCCCCACATACACACTTCCTTCCCTGTGGCCTGTTGTGATAAAAGGGATTGGGGTTAGGTAACTAGCATGCAAGCCGGGTGAGGGGTGAGACCAGGGCCGAGCCCACCCTCCCCTGTACCTTCTATGCTTCTGCAAGAGGGGAAATCCTGATGGATTGATTCCTTTCAAACTCCTGCTCCCATCTCAGAAGGAGCCCAGTTGTCTCCAAGAGGCCCTCTATTCCCCCTGGGGAAACTTCTCCAGCCCCATGCCCAGCTGGATTACCCCAGAGTTTGTGCAAGTAGTACCCCCAGCCTCTCGGTATGTGCAGGAACTATCCCATCCTTTCCGCCAAGTTCCGGGAGGGCTGACAGGAGAGGGTCCCCGAATGCAGCCCTCTGCAGTCCTGAGGGTGAGAAGCTTGCAAGCGAAACCTTGGCCCATAGGTGAGCCTGGTCCTTCCCATATCTGCTTCTGGAAGCCCCCAGTCTATCCTGCTCCCTGCAGCAGCAGCCAGCTCACGGCGATTCCCAGGTTAAATTAGAAACCCCAAATCAGGGACCTGACCAAGAGGCAAGAAAAAGGCCGAGGAGATCTCTCTTCTCACTGCTGGATTACAAGGCAGCTGTGGGAAGCCATGGGTGCTGAGCTCTGGCTGGCTCTGCTCCGCGTATGTGCAGCAGGTCCTGTTGGATTTAAAACACTGCTTTGAGGCCTCTGGGGAATTCAGGGTTAGGAAGAGGCTTTTACAAACCCAGAGATCTCATACAGTTCTTTTCAACTTTTACTGAACCAAGCTGATGGATCCTGGAAAGCTGAGTGTACGTCTGCCCTTTCTACCAATAAACTCCCAGTGTCCAACACAGTGCTTGGCACAGTGGGCTTCCTGAATAAGTTATTGCTGGGTGAATGGGTTGAGGCAAGAGCATGGAGGGGGCTGTTGAGTCATTCATTTTTTTCACTTGCTCGAAGAAGAGCTTCTGCCTTGTACAATTTAAACCATGTATTGATAACTCTCCTTTAACCACCCCATCAAAAATAGTATATGCATACATACATATGCAAAATTTTATATATGTGCTAATTATATATCCATGCATGTAATTTATGACCCTTCATCCAAATTGAGGATTGTGTTCTATGACTCACATCAGCGTATAAATTCAGAGAATGAAATGTTGCAGCTATACTTTTTTAAAAGAGCCTCATGCACAGTGCAAAAAGGTCTGTGTTTTCTAACCTCTGCATTTTGTAGCCTATCCCAACTGCATGAATGCTTATAGGAATGGAAGCATTTTGAAATAATAAATGTCAAGATGAAAGCTAGGAGATTGATTTTCAAAGCCAAACACACAAGTGTGTTCCATAGCGGAGCTGTACACACACACACATACACACACACACACACACACATACACACACACACACTAGAATTACTGTAATCTCCCCACCCTAGTAGTCCAGAAAGCCACCCAGGCATGGGGGTGCTCACACAGTATTGCAAAGAGCCCTGGTTGATTCTCCTTTGCCAAGCTGGAAGCAGAGCTAATCAGTTTTGCAAGGGAGGGTTGGACTAGCTTGTGAGGATGGCCTCCTGGACCCTTCCTCCTCCTCTCGGCTTGGGATTGGCTGGCCAAAGATGCCCATTGATTGTAAGTTTCAGCCTGGAAATCTAGGATGACTCATTCTGGGTTTTTATGAATCAACTGATGGCCTCATGGATGAAGGTCCTCTTTTATCTGCTTTCTGTTTTTTAATGGAAACCTTTTATCATCAAATAGAAGATTCTTTTGTGCTGGGAACCAAAGCCTAGTGCATCTGAACTAGTATTAGTCAGATGTGGAAAGAGGCTTCAAGTTGGTTACTCTATAAATTTTATGGAAATGGAAGATATAAGGCAGGAAGAAACATAGATTTTAGCTCATTTACTCTCATTCATGGACTGATGAGATAGATATTTTTCCTATATTACGGAAGAGCAAGTTGGGGTCAGGGAATATTGAGTAATTTCTCAAAACCATCACAAAAATGGCATAGTTAGGATTTGAATCTGCCTTTTCTCTGCTGTTTTCTATTTTGATGGAAAAGTCACAAGAAATGTGATTTTTCCTTTCTGGACCTATGGTATACATGGTGGCTTTCCTTTCTTCAATAAATATAGATCTTCTGTTTTGCTTTGTTTTTGTATTGGAAATTGAACCTACGGGCATTCTACTTCCAAGCTATACCCTGCCCTTTTTATTTTTTTATTTTAAAACAGGGTCTTTCTAAGTTGCTAAGGGCCTCTCTAAGTTGCTGAGGCTGGTCTCGAACCCATGATCTTCCTGTCTCAGCCTTCCAAGTACTGGGATGGGAGGTGTACACCACCACACCTGGCATCTTTTGCCTTTTTTTTTTTTTTTTTTTTTTTTTTAATGTGTGGCCTAAAAGAATATCCTTGGGCTATTCCCAGAGTAACATGGCTTTCTCTGGAAAGGAGAGACCTGTGATTAAATGCAGCTCAGGAGAGCCATGGCTCGGGGTTGGGGGATGAAGGGGCAGCAGAGCTTCTGCCTGAAGAAGGTCACTGCACCAATTAGCCTTTGAATGGTTTGCACAGCCAGAGGTGCTGGTGGCCAAGTAGAAGAAAGCATGTGGCTATGAAGAAAGAGGGTCGTGGGTGCCAGCTTGAGCCTTATTTCTTCCTATCCATGCGACATGGTGGGTGTGTCTCATTGTCACCTGTGCGTCACCTGCAAAGTGGGGGTAACATGGTGAACCTTGTTGGTGGTGCTGAGAGAATCAGACACCATAAAGAGGCAGATCTATTGCCAACATTAAATAAGCAGCAGTTATTGTTGCTGCGACCCTTGTCATTGTTGTGACTGTCCTAGCTAGACCTACCTGGCATCTGCTTCTTGGGGGCCAGGCAATGTGGAGGTCTCCTTTTAACCATGTCTGTCATATAGGCAATACCATGTCACACCTGCTTAGTGGCTGGGAGTCAGACTTCTTGGACACGAGTGCCGGCTCTGTTTCTTGTTAACCAGATGTCATGGGCCTGGCTCCCTGGAGGCAGAGCCTGATACAGGGATCCATTTTCAAGTAGTTTATTGACAGCATCTCAGGACCATGGGAACAAGGAACGCGGCTGGGGTAGAGGAGAGAGCTAAGCCAGGATGTGTCTCAGCTGCATCCCATTGCAGGCCAGTCCTGTCTTGAAGCAAGGAGCAGGGGAGGTCTTGAGTGCCAGGCTGTGGGCTGCTTCCTGAGTGGGGGCGGGGGATCTCTCCAGCAGATGGGACTTGTATGCCACTGAGCCTGATTCCCCAGCTCTGAGCCATGGGCGGCCAGCATTCCCAGCAGCTGGGGAGTGGGTGTGCCACCCCTAGAAGGGATCTGGGTAAGACACAAACACCAACCTCCGCCTGACATTGGCCTTGGTGCGTGACTCCTGCAAACCTGAGTTTCCTGGTCCATACAATGGAGATAACACTAGTGCCTCCTTCCTTAGTGTTGTAACGAAGTTTCAGTGGAGGCATTGGCGTGTTAGACCTTCATAAGGAGCCTGGCATTTAGCAAGTGGCCAATGAATGACAGCTATTATTATCTAAACTATTCTTCTCGGTTGCCATAGATACCCTATGTAATTCCTCATTCAAACTGGAACTCTTTTGAAAGTGAAAGGGGTGCCATGGATAATTGCTGTGGGGTAGCAGGAACAAGCTGAAACTCTCCTGGGCAAAGGAGGGTGCACACACCCCCACCTGCCCCCAACAGCCCAACAGGTAACGGTCAGGTCTGAGCCTTTGCTGCTATCAGTCCTCCGGTCACAGAGCGGTGTCTCTGGGACAGGGATGGTAGGAGCTGGGGCTGGACCAGGGTCTCCAGGTGGGGCTGCAGGGATGTATTTAAGGGGCCATTAGTGAGACTTGACTTGTGTGTGGCACAAATTGGCTCATAGGGGAAAGGCACTAATGGATTGGGGACGTTTATTTTTCCCAGAGTGATTTACAGTGAAAGGCCATATGAAATTGCTGGAAAGAGGCCAATTGGATGAAAAATGGTTCCAAGTAGTCCAGGCTCCATTGGCTGGTCTGGAAATGGGCTGAGGGCAGCAGTCCACCCTAGAAGAGAGCCATCAGATTGGTGGGGTTCTAATATGTCACGGGGTACAGTAAACCTGAGAGGAGGAGGGACTGAGCATTTATGGAGCTGTTGTTCTGAGCTAGGAAGTGAGTTGCTTGTGTGCGAAACCTCTGGGTTTCATTTTATCTTAAGGGCAACTCAAGTCTGGATTCCTTCCTCCACCTTAAAGAGGAGGAAAGTGACGTTGAGCGGATACTAGGTGGACGCACCATGGGCAAATCCAAGTCCACCTTGTTCCTGACTCCTCACATTTGGGAGTCAGAGAAGCAGAAGACACGGTGACAAAGGAAGAAAAGAAAAGAAAGATAGAGGGATAGATGATGAGACAATAGAGAGGCAGACAGACAGAGACAAGGGTGCAGTAAAAGAACCAAGGATGCATTTAATTAATTTGAAACAGAACTGATAGAAATAGAATTGCATAATGCCATCCTGCCCAGCTCCCAATGATCACTGTGTCTCTGAACCACATTCTTTTTCCTTATACTTCGGAAGTATGGGATGCTACACCTTGAGCCCTATTTTAATTTTGAAACAGGGTCTTACTAAGTTGTGAAGGGCCTCACTAAGTTGTTGAGGCTGGCTGTGAACCTGCCATTCTCCTGTCTCAGCCTCCCGCATACTGGGATTACAAGCATGAGCCACCACACCTGGCTTGCTATAACTCTTAACCCAGAGTACTCTCGCTAATTAAACACAATCACCTCTCCTTGGACTATTCGGGATCTTGGAGTTCCTTTGTCTGTGGCCTTGGCTTGGCTGGGCCATAGCTACACTGGCAACCTGAATATAAGCTGTCCCTAAACAACACGACATGAAACTGTCATTAATGAGCTTGATGCAAGGCAGTACAGCCAAGGATGTTCCCCGAGGTTATTCAAATAAGCAAATGGAGTCCACGAGGTTAAGTGACACAGATGTTTGCAAAACTGAGAAATTGCTCAGAGAACCTCTCGTATTCGAGCCAGGAGCTGCTCTGACATGAGGATTAGGGGTAAAAAAGGGTTTTGAATCACTCTGTGTTGCTTGGTGGATCAGAATTGGATGGGAAAGGATGACTCTATGCTGAGTGATACCTCATTTGGTAATGAGAAGACGGAGCTGCTAGCTTGGGAGTCTTTCTTGTTGACTGCAGTTTGCATGTTCTCATTAATTGTCTCCTTGCTGGTAAGGACTGGAGCTGGTGATGTCTGGCTGTCCACTGAGTAATGGGAGGGACCACTTGCTTTCCCAGAAATTCATAGAGGAGAGCAAACCCAGGATCATTGGTCTTCTATCTTATAGGAAGAAAGAACTATGTTGTACCCCATATTTGAACTCACTGTTTGTGCTTAGCTATCTTGCCCCCCCCCCCCAGAGTATTTTAATCTATCAAAAACCTTTCTGTTTTTTTTCTCTCTAGCTCCCTTCTTCTGTCTCTACATATTCCCCTCTTCCTCCCAATTTTTCCATTATGCTAATAAAAAAAGAGAAAGTAACGGCCATCAGAGAATAACCCCAATAACAGAAGCAATAATTGGTAAAAAATTTACAGCAGAGGAAAAAAAGATTGAGAAATTAAAATCTGGTGTAATAATATTTTATGTGGCATGGGAGTCATCCAAGTGGAAATAATTTCAGTAAAATAAAAATGAAGTAAATTGCAAATAGCTTAGCAATGCCATTTAGAACATTCTGATTTGCTAAAAAATTGCTAATGTTGCCATAATCCTGATTACTTTTTCTGTAGTAGTTATGTCCTCAGGGTTCAAAAGGTGAACCTTTTGGGGGAGGTGAAAGTTATAAACTTAAAACTAACCTGAGATCAAGAGGAAGTACATATAGGAATAAAGGTGGATGTGTCCATTTAGAAAAAGTTCATTCAAAGATGGGCATGGTGGTGTATGCCTGTAATCCCAGTACCTGGGAGGCTGAGACAGGAGGATGGTAGGTTTGCAGCCAGCCCCAGATACTTAGTGAGGCCCTCTGTAACATAGTGAGACCCTGTTTCAAAATAAAGAATAAAAAATAGGGCTGTGGTGTCGCTCAGAGATAGAATGCCCCTGGATTCAATCCCCGGTACTGTAAAAAAAATTTTTTTTCATTCATTCAGCCTGCTTTAGTAGAGAAACAAGTGAAGGTAGGTTGGGAGCTGACTATCTTTGGGAAAGCACCTGGGCTTGGGTTTCTTGCAGCCATTGGTTACATTTTCACTTTGCCTTTTATTGACCCTGTGTGTCTGGGCGAGTTGCTTAGCTCTTCTATGTCTTGTTTCACCCTAGAACATGGAGATACAACCTTGGAGAACATCTGACATATAGTAGTTTTCCATAAACAGCAGCCAGATTTTAGTCACCTAAGCCCTAGTCAGAAACCAATGGCAGGTGGCTCATGATGGGTGAAGGCAAGGATGATTGACAGTCACACTCACCCCACCCTCCACCCACAGTAGCTCTGCAGCAGCACACCGGCTGTGCACATCAGCTCTGCGTCTGATCCTCATACTCTGTGAGGTTGGCAGCACACAGACTATCAGCCATCTTTTCTGGGAGAATACACCAGGGTTCAAAGATTAAGTGGAGAAAGTGAGAAGCTACAATAGATTTGGGTCCAGACCCTCACTGTGGCCATGATCATAAGCAAATAACATTTCCCACTCACCTTGCTAATGATGTTCACTTTTTGGGGGGGAGGGTACTGTGGATTGAACCAGGAGCATTAATCTCCAAGCTATACTCCTAGCTTTTTTTTTTTTTTTTTTTTTGCGGTACTGGGGATTGAACTCAGGGGCATTCTACCTCCGAGCTACACCCCCAGCCCTATTTTTTTTTATTCTTTTATTTTGAAACCGAGTCTCACTAAGTTGCAGAGTGCCTCACTAGGTAGCTGAGGCTGGCCGCGAACCCGGATCCTCTGGTCTCAGCCTCCCGAATTCTGGGATTACAAGCATGCGCCACCACGCCCGGCTCCTAGCTTTTTTTTTTTAAACTTTTTGTTTTGAAACAGGGTCTCATTAAGTTGCTAAAAGTCTTGCTTCATTGCTGAGGCTGACCTTGAACCTACGATCCTCCTATCCCAGCCTTTTAAGTACTGGGCTTATAGGCCTGTGTCACCAAACCCACACTTAAGTCCTGTTGTGAAGAACAGCTGAGAGTCTGTGAAAGCCCTGACTATACCTTGCCCTGACTCAATAAAGGTCATTTTCTTTCCTAAGTCACTCGGGCTATAAAGGACAGAACCAACCCCCAGATGGGCAGTTCCCAGTTCTGAGTTTTCCCAGCAGATTCCATTGGCAGCAGGGGCCAGGGAGCTGGCTTTGACTATTATTCCAAGGATTGAGAATAGGATTGGTCTGATCTATTACTCCTATGGCACCAGTCCTCTGCATGCCCAGATCACCACACCAAGGATCACCTGATACCTGGGTGTTCACGGACAACCCAGCCTCGGGAATTTGGCTCACTGTCTTTCCAAGGCATCAAAACCCAGATCTTTGGGTGCCTCACTGACATTCAGCACCCATGACAAAACTCTCAGGCATGGAGGAATAGCACCCCCATTCCTCTGAGTCCCTGGCACATCTCCTTCCCAAGATGAATCCTTTTTTTGACATCTTGGCATTTGTCATGGGAGAAAAAAGTTTAATTAGAAGCCAGAAGAGACTCTTCACAGGAAAGGGCAGCAGGCATGTAATCTCAAATTAGTTTGATTCCTCTGTGTGTGATCTCATACAGGAAGCTGGCTGGAGCCATGGTATTAAAATAAGAGAATTTTTATGTTTGATGGCCCAGGAGACAAAATAGATGCTCCAGCGAAGGAGCTGTTTCATCTTTGAATGTGACATTTTCTTCTTAAGAACAAGCTATCAGTTTCAGTCTTCAATACCCTCTCACCAGTGACCCCCAACCCTACAGCTAGGCCTTCTCCCCAGCACTGTCTAGGAGCCGGGGGCATGGGAAACTGGGCTTTCCCAACAGAACCCCCTTGGCAAGCTAAAGCATTGGGTCTCGTTATCCTTGATGTCTCTAAATGACTGTGGTCCCCAGAGCTCAAGGCAAGATCGTTATCATCTGTGCACAGAATGATAATGATCCATTTCTTCAACTGGTGCTAACTAGAGGCACAAGCTGTAGAGGAGCTTTTTGGCTATAAGATAGTTAATGTTTGAAGTGAAACAGGTCTACATCCAAATCCTGGCTCTGATCATTTTAGCAACCTAAAGGACTTTGGGAAAGTGATTTAGTCTTTTGAAACTGCCATTTTCTCACTGCAGTATGGGTATAATAATAGAACTGTCTTTGGTGAGGATAAAAAAAATGCAGTGACACTGACATATTTAATATTGATGGAATGAATGAAGTCGGTATCACATATCATATATAGGGAGGGACGGAATGAAAAAAGTCTACCCACATTTGATAAAATATTTTGAAGAAAGTCCTTTAGATTCCATGTGTCTACCCCAAAGGGTACACAATGCCCTAACATAAAAAGTAGCCACAGGCAGGATGTTCCGCCATGCTGTGACAAATACAAGAAAGCAAGATTAATTCCTGAAGGAACAACAGAGAAAAAGGAGCCAAGATATAATGTGCTTCTAGCATGTGCCAGGAACTGGGCCAAACATAGGAGATACCAGTCTATTCCATCACAACGTGCTTGCCCTTGGATTCGCAAGCTCTCTCCCAACTTTCCCTTTGCCTTCCATCTTTCATCCTCTCTCTTCTTCCATGTTTATTCTGCAAACAGCTCCCTTTTTGAGACTGAGAAAGGCAGCAGCCTTTAGCTCCAGCTGCCTTGTGCAAATTGCAGCAAACCTGGATGCAAAAAGTACTTTTTTAACCCCAATTTTCATATGTCAAGGAAAGAATCTGATTGGTCCTTTGTGAATCAGTGAATCACCTACCAACCTCTGCAGATTTGTCCCAGCACCACCATCCCCACCACCAGGAAGGGAATGAAGGGCTGAGACTGAACATGTTTGTGTCTCCTAACTCTTACCTTGGCCTAAAAATTGGGGCATCATGACTGACAGACTACCAGGACCACATGAAGTGTATGTGTGTGTGTGTGTGTGTGTGTGTGTGTGTGTGTGTGTGTGTGTGTTGTGGAAGAAGAAGGGGGTAGATGCTCTAAAATTAGTAGATCAGTAGAAGATGGTGACCAGAAGATGAAGATAAGAAACACACTGGGCTGATCACAGTGGTAGCCATCATGGGCAGATATAAGAGGTGCTCTTCTTTGCCCAGATATAAAAATGCAAGGTCAGAAGGGACCAGAGGCCAGGCATGGTGGCACATGCTTGTAATCCCAGTACTTGGGAGGCTGAGACAGGAGAATCACAGGTTCACAGCCAGTCTCAGCTACTTACTGAAGCTCTCCGCAACTTAGTGAGACCCTGTTTCAAAAATAAAGAATAAGAAATTGGGCTGGGGGTGTAGTACACAGTACCAACCCCCAGTACCACAAAAAAAATAAAGGGACCAGAGAAGACAGCTCCATTTCCTATCCTAGGATTTTACATTTCTCGGAACAAAATTATTGAATCCCATTAAATAACATAGATAATATTTTCACCTTCAAGATCCATTGTGTTTTCTGGTGAATTTGAAAATTCCAGGGACCTCCTCTTTCATCAATGAACTGTTGAACACAAGCTTGGTGCTTGGTTTAGCAGTAAGTCCTCAATAAGTGCTGGTAGGATGAGTAAATATATTACCAGCTTTCTCCCAATAGTAAATATGACCTTCCTAACATAACCATGCCAGTGAATGTAGCTTCAGCCTTTCCTCCCTCATCTCAGCTTTCTCCATCAAGAAACCTCAATGTCTCTAACATTTTGTCCCCAATAAGAAACTTAAATCTCTCCCTAGACCCCAGCTTGCAGGACTCTGAGCAAGAACTTGGAAGAATACCAAAGAAAGAATGTTTTCAGGGAGTTTTACTTCTCCGTAACACAACCCGTTCTCTCGAAAGCAGACATTCACATTCACCATTGGTATTCCCTAATAACTACTTTCCCAAAGCCAGGAAACGTAGGTCCCTGATTCTCAATACACTCTGTAATCTTCTCCTCATTGATATGTGGCCCACTGAGAGCTGGAGGCCAGGGCTCTCAGAGAGAACCCACCTGCTGCTTCTGATGACTGTCATTCCACTTACTCCCGTATTGCTGCAATGACTGTGTACCTGGGGACCTGGAGCACCTCAAGCTTAGATGCTGTCACGACCTTTTAACCAAACAGTATTCCCATGGGGCTACATTTCCACCTTCTTTAGTGGGCATCAGCTTCCCTCCCCCTCATCCTTCACACCTCCATTTCTAAGTAATTTTTTCCTGTGTGAAGCACATGGTCCCAGTGGAGGGAGTTAGGAACTACCCTGTCTCTGCTAGCTATGACCCTTCTATGGCCTCCTCTTGTGGGATTGTCACACTCTGTAGATATTTATTTGCTGATCTCTGAAATCCTGGGAAGCACAGATGTCATTGTCACTGTTGTAACATTATCGCCCAGCCAAACCCCCAAACACAGAGGGTCTGTTGAATTTAAATTGGATGAGACAAAATGTTCTACACAACCAATCACTGCTCAGAAACCATTTTCTCAACATCAAATAGGGAACACCATCATAGGAATAAATACCTCCTGCTGCATCCACAGTAGAGAAATAACTCCAAATCCCCAAATCAAAAGGGTTAGTTTTGGCATCGAAGAGAACTTGTGTGGATCCATGTGTACCATGCTTTTCTGTTTCCGTTGAAAATTGGCTCAAGATATTTACATTCTAAATAGGTCTCCATGGCTATTTTGTTCCATGTTAGAAATACTACTGAAGTGTGTCTTGAATACTAATTTGGACATAAATCTGAATCTATTTCCTTTCTCACATCAGTAGCGATAAAGAATCACAGGCATGTGCCACCACTCCCAGCTCTTTGAGCAGTCCTCATTTTCTCTGCATGTTATGGAGAAAGGGATTGGAGTGGGACAAAACCAGCATTATTTACTTAATAAGGAAGGTGGTAGAATATGACAAAAAACATTGGATTGGTCAGAGAATGTTATGTCTCACGTGTATGCAAGGGTTGCTTATCAAAAATTAGTGGTTAAAGAGGATAGACAGGGTTGTTTGGCGACAGACCCCAAGGAGACCATGGTCAAGAGCCATGGGCCAGTAATAGGGAGAAAGTAGTTGAGCACCTATAACACACTCTCTCTACCCTCGGGTTGAATTCAGGTGGCTTCTCTAGCCTATCATCCATCCAGGACATTCTAGCTTGCCTTCAAAGAAGATGCCATTTGAGATTAGCATAAAGGGTGTCTTTGATTTTGGACACTGAATGTTTTCCTCTCAGTGCAGATTATCCCCTCTTCTCAAGATAGTAAAATGAGTGCTTAAAAAAAAAAAACAAGAAAGCAAAAGCAAAAAAAAAAATGTGATCAAGTTTCAAGTTTTCATTTTCTGAGATCAATCAATGCCTATTTTCCTAGGAATTTTCAAGTTATCAGCTGAGATTAAAAAACATAAATGAAAACTACAGTTCTCTGGGAGATGAGGAAATGAATCAACAGCTGCTTCTTTGACCCATGTGGATTGGAGTTAAGTACTTTGATGAATGTATTATCAGCAAGAAAAGAGGAGAATAAAGAAGGGCTTGCCTTCCTTTGCCACTCTTGCTTGGTCAGTGTCTCACATTAGTTCTGTCTGGCTCAGAATTCTCACTAATTTAATCAAAAAACAACTGACCACACAACTTAGAGGATGGGAGATGTATTTGCTCACAGTTCTGGAGATTTCAGAGGTTCAGTCCATGTCAGACCAGGTCTGTAGAGGTCAGGACATGGTGGTGGGAAGCAAAGAGAGAGAGTGCAAGGCTCTGCTCTGATATCATAGAGGCTGGGAGAGAGGGGGGGAGGACCTTATATAATCCCCAGGGCAGCACCCCAGGAACCCCTCCTTAGCAACCAAGCCCCACCTCCAACATGGCTGCCTTGTTTCCATGAGGGCTAAGGGAACATTCTAAATCCAAACTATTATAGGTTGTTAATGCCCACCAGGTAGAGAGTTGGTGAAAACTTTTTATTTGGAATTTGACAGTGTTTTCTCTGACACCCAGCCTGCTCTAGCATTCTGTGACATCAGTTTCCCACAGACATGTAAAAAACCTCAAACTATTATTTTTCAGAATCCCAAGTAGTATTCCAATTCTGCATGTATTTTGGTAGTCCATCTGCCTGCTAACCTTTTTCTGTTTCCTTAGTCTCTGCCCCCTTTCTTGATTCTTTAAGCTTTGTTTTTTGTTTTATTTGGGGGGTACTAGGGATTGAAGTCAGGGTCATTCTACCTCCAAGCTATACCTCAGCCCTTTTTTGTTTTGAAATAGGGTCTTGCTGGGTTACTGAAAGTCTTGCTGTGTTGCTGAGGCTGTCCTTGAACCTGTGATCCTCCTGTCTTAGCCTCCCAAGTACTGGGATTCCATGCATTTGCCACCACATCAAGCTCTTTGAGCAGTTTAATTCCTCCATTTCCTTTCCTCTCAGTCCTTCTAAAGATATTCTCTTTCCTACGTTTGCAATATCTGTTATGAAAACTACTAGATCTTTCCTCTCCAGGGACTTTCATGCAAAGGACACAAATACTTATCATGAGTGACAACTGTCTATAACCAGGAGGGAAAAAACCCTGGAAGGGGAGACCATCAGACCCTTGTAAGGTAGTGGATGCTGTGACACATCACTCAGAGCATTATTTTAGGACCTCAGTGCTAATTCCTCTAGCAACTGGAAGTGACGGCTGCTGACAGCTCAGCACTTGTCCTTTCCTGAGGGACTGTCCTAAGCTGAAACAAGTCTCCTTGCCCAAGATCAGGTCCCCTCCCTGAGGACAGTCTTCAAGCCATGACTATTTGATGCAGGAGCATAAACCAGTCCTGTTGCTTTGGTTCAGAATTGCTCAAGGGACCACATTAGGTCTGGAAGTTCCCATGGCTGAACTGAGACTTCTTTACTAGTGGATCAGAGTTCAGCTTCTCTGTCTGTCTAACCCTTCACATCCATGTCAGTTTGGGATCATCCCCTAGAAAATTCCCTTTCAGACTTGTATGAGTCTCAGGGTCTGACTCCGAGGGCACCTGGCTTTCTGCACCTTCTTTGTGTAATAATGGCAATGGTGATGATAGCATTTCATACTTATTGAGCACTTGTGGTGTGCCAGATATTCTGTTTTACATATTCTGTTATACTCAATCCACACCAACACCCTTAGGGCGGGTATGTTACTATTATATACTGTGAGGTTCAGATGTCAAGCAACCCACTTGAAGCAGACCCAGAAAGTCAGAGCAGAGAACTTTGGTGATTGAAGAAGACCACTAGATCCTTTGGGGAAACTTTCTGGAGGTTAATGTTTTGACTTCATGGTTATGGCGTCACCACACTGACCCCATAAAAGTACTCATCACATTATTTTGTAATCAGCTTCTATGATTCTGTTCTTCATGAAAACTTGTTAACTTTGAGAAACAGGGCCAAGTATACTTCTTGCTATACAACAACTGCTCAAGGTGCCAATTTAGTGGAAAGGTCCCATCTTTGTAACTGGGGAAAGTGAGTGATAGTTTTTCAAAAGGAAAGAAAAGCACAGTAGTGAAGAGTGATTCCAGGCTCTTAATTCTCACTGGTTACATCACACAGTGGCTTCATAAACCTTGATTTTGTTCTCTGTAAAATGGGGACAATATTGTTTGCCTCAGCATAGTGTTATATGCTGTTGTATGGATGTTGCAAAAATGAAATGATATCACGGGCACAAAGCACTTAGCACATGCCTGATATGTAGTAAACTCCTTATAAATGCTAACTATTAGAGTCACTGGCCATACATTGATTCATTTTCTCCATAATCAGAAAAAAATCAGTGGTGGAAGGGAAGGGATTCATATTTCTCAGATTTCTGCTAGTTTTTCAAGGCTCTTTCAAAAGTTTCCCTATGGGAAAACCTTTTCAGAAAGCATCTATCACTTCTTAAACATTCCTCTTCATTGGAACAATTGATCAGGCTACTAGAGTGGTCCTTTGCAACCATGATATAAATGAGAATGTGTGCCTGGGCTAAAGAGATAGCAGAGTTGGGGCCAGGATATGCATATTTAGAAAAAACTATCACCAGAATAATCTTGATGATGCATCTCAAAAGTGAGTAAGTGAGTGTACTCAAGGCTTAAGATGCACCCTCTCTGCTCAGTAATTACTACTATGGGGGAGGGAACTGACTATCATCCCCCATCAAGAGTGAGACATCATAGTCTTTACTGAGTACTTATTAAACATGCATTCAAAATGTCCTGGGGGATATCTCAGATAATCATGATTATATGAAATAGAATCAGAGAAATAGAAACTCCATGACATCTTTTGCAGTCTTCATAAACACCCTTAGGAACCAGGAATGTGGCAGCCTACCCAATGTTTTTATTATCAGCAACTTGAACAAAGAAGTCCATGGCCTGATAACCATGTTTTCAGAGGACACACATCTAGGTGGTAGAGCCAGTTTTTTTGGATGAAAGAATTAGGAGCCAAGAAAGAGACAGACAAATTGGGATGATGAACCAAATCTAATAAGACAACATTTAACAAGGATAACTATGATCCTCTGGAACAGAATCCAAAAAAGTTTCAACTGCCCTAGAAGATAATCAGGGAGCTTTTCATTCTTATGTCTATATAATGATTATCTATTAATTTTACCCTATCTCATTCCAAACAGACTTGAATTAGCTTATAAAGAAATTACAGATCAGGATTCTCTAAGCATGGTCCCCAGATCAACGGCAGCAGCATCACCTGGAAACTTGTTAGAAATGCAAAACCTTGGACATTCATTACCTCGAACCCACTAAGTAGGGAAATCAGGGGAAGAGCCCAACAATTTGCATTTTAACAAGCCCTTTTGGGAATTCTGGTGCACAGTTACATTTGAAAATCACTGTAACTGAACATCAAGTGTTTTAAAATGGTAATTTCAGAGCATTCTGCAGTTGAAATGAAGTTGAGTATTAAGATAATATAGGGAATGAATGCCAAAAATTCAGCCCAGAGCATCCAAACAGCCAGTGCAAAGAAAGAAACACAGCCAATTTCTATACTATACTGGGTGTTACAGTTTGACATAGAACATCCCCTGAAGAACTCATAAATTGTGTTCAGAGTTGATGTAATTGGGTCATGAGGGCTGAAATCTCATCAGTAGATAAATCCATTGTGATCATTATATCTGAGTGGTACTAAGCTGGTTGGGTGTGGCTAGAGAAGGTGGGTCCCTGGGGTGGCCTTAGGGACTGTACTCATGTCTCTGAATCCACTTGCTTGCTGGCTGTCTCTGCTTCTGGCCTTCATGGTGTGGGCACAGAGTCCTTGCTCTCTCCCTCTATCTCCTTACTGCCGCCGTGCACTGAGCTCCTGTTCCTGGCCTCACATGGATGGACTAAACCCAGGATCTCCAAGAAACTGTGAGCAAATACATCTTCCTTCTTCCAAAGTGTGTGGTTAGTTGTTTTGGATTATAGCAGTTAGACTGCTGTGAGTCTGCAAGACCAACTCTTGCACTGAGATTTGAGGGAATTCTTGTTTTGTTTTTAATGAGTCATGTATTCAACAATATCCCTTTCTGCAAGTGAAATACTGGGTTTCTGAAGGTTTTTCCTATTGCAATCTGTTTCTGAATTGGGCCAATGTTAGGGCAAGACAGGATTTCTGTTGCACGAGCATAACATCAACAGACATGATGGGGCTCTGTAGACCTGTGTCCATAGAGAGCTAAGTTGCAGGAAAAGGGAAGTTTCTATCATAGTATTTGTGAAATGTCTGAGAACGTTTGGATTCCTATGGCCAGTGCTGAGTTTACTGACAACCTAATCAAAGAACAGGATTGCAAAAGTCCTCAAATCCCTTCTTTGAGTCAGCCCTTGCTGACTTTCTCCAGGAGAAAAAAAGACAAGGATCTTCTCTGTATATAACCATCTCCTCTTTGGTAAACCCTTTCTTTGGGCCAGTTTGCATCTCAGGTTGGAAAATTAATAAACTATAACTGGGCTGATTGGTTTGTCATTCACTTTTAAAAAATAAAGCATGTCTTCATTGGAGATTATTAGCATACCAAAAAATTAACATATCCCAAATGACAAGCTTTGGGGAAAAAGAAAACACACAACAGTGCACTAAGGTTTATAGAGAATAGAATGACTGCCTCACAGTCAAAAGTTCAAACAAAAGTCATATAAAAAGGGCTTATAGTCTCAATTCTGGTACCTACAATATGGCCTTGGACAGGGTATTTTATCTTCTCTCAGCTTCATTCTCTTTATGTATAAAGTGGAGATTTAAATGGTCCGTACCTGCGAGCCGGGCGTGGTGGCGCACGCTTGTAATCCCAGCATTCGGGAGGCTGAGACCGGAGGATCCGGGTTCGCGGCCAGCCTCAGCTACTTAGTGAGGCACTCCGCAACTTAGTGAGACTCGGTTTCAAAATAAAGAATAAAAAATAGGGCCGGGGGTGTAGCTCGGAGGTAGAATGCCCCTGAGTTCAATCCCCAGTACCG
>PVLC010003419.1:0-34299 GCA_004027655.1 Graphiurus murinus
GCCCTAAAGCACATGATGTACTTACACAATCATATCAAGGTCACTCACTGAAGTGAACCTGAGGGGGAGGGAAGGGGAGGGGATTGGGGTGGGAATTGGGGAAAGGGTCAAATGAGAACTGTGTGCAAATATGTTGTCAACAACTCGTACTTAACAAAGATGTATGCTATATTGCACGAATTACTACAATAAAAAAATTTTTAAAAAAATAAATTAAAAAAAAAATCTCTTTTCTTTTAATATCTCCCTGTACCTAGTTTTCTTAATAAATGTCATCCCCTTAAACCACTTTCAATTTCAAAGTTGATCCCAGTGTGCCAGATAATTGATATAATTTCCGACATATAAATTGACATCCTCCACATCATAGTTCTCATTAGAAGCCCTTGAAAGTGAGTATACCACACTCACATTTAAATAATTATACACCTACATAATTACTTTGGATTCAGAAATTTAAAGAAATGTCATTCAGTTAAATTTTTATCCATAGTCCTGTGTCATCTTAGGATTTCAACTCAAAAAGACAAAATGAACCAGGCATTGTGGCGCATGCCTGTAATCTCAGTGCTTGAGGAGTTGAGATAGGAGGATTGCAGGTTCAAGGACACCTCAGTAATTTAGTGAAACCCTCAGGAACTTAGTGAGACCCTGCTTCAAAATAAAAAGTAAAAATGGCTGTGGGTGTAAGGGAGAGATAGAATGCCCTTGGGTTCAATCTTCAGCACCACAAAAAAAAAAAAAAAAAAAAAATTAAAAATAGAAAAAATGAATTTCTGTATTATACAATTTTAGAAGTGAATCTGAATCCTGTTTTTTCAATGTAATGACTTTTAACTACTATTCATTCATTCTTTTAATAACTACTTATTAAGTACTCACTTATACCAAGTACTATATTTAGGCAACATAGGACCTTGTATAATCATAAGAATTTAAGAGAAAATTACCAAGTGCCCTGGCATACTCTTATAAACCCAGTAGTTCTCAGACAGAAGAATCACAGGTTGAAGGACAGTGTATGGTAACTTAGCAAAACCCCATTCAAAATAAACAATTTAAGAAAAAAAGGTGGGCGGGGGCGGGGGTGTTATAAATCAGTGGTAAAACTCTCCTGGGTTTAATCCCCAGTTCCAAAAAGAAAAAATATCTTAAGGAAAATGGCAGGCTCTTAGGTCTTCTTTACCAATGGGAGCTTGCATTCCATTTATGTGGATAAAGGTAATTCCAGCCATGACATACAATTCAAAGACCCTGACTCTGCATAAATAAATGACCACATTGTTTATCAACAAAATCAGAATACTTGTGAGCATAAAAGGGGTGTTTTAGGCAATTACTCCAAGACAATGGCTCATTCCAGGAAGTATTATAAGTGTATATGTATGTGTGTACATGTAAACAGGGAGATACCACTAACAGAAAGGGTGCTCTTCACTAGCACAGAACTCTGTTCTGTGAACACTGGCACCACCACTGCCCCACAGAGATACTAACATCAGACCAAAGGCTCTTACAGCTACTGCAGTCTTGTATTCTAAACCTCCCTCTACTAGTAATAGCTTGCTCTATCTCCACAAATATATGCATACCAAAAATTATATGTGTAAATTTTCTGAGTTAGCAAATACAGCAGTAGTAAAAATAGTACACCCTTCCCTCTGTGCTCCTCCAGGGTGAAGTTTTAAGATTAATTCAGATTCAAAGATCAATGCGACAAGGATATTCCCTGTCACTAGAGGGCAGAAGCCATTCAACTGATGAAGAACAACTCAAGCACTTTTTCTAAGTCCTTTCAGAGATTTTCAAATGTTTTAGAAAGTTGTCCCAGTAACAGAACAGGATTCCTAGTTTACATCTATCTGAACTAAATTTCAATTAAGTACGATTTCTGGTTTAAATCTAAATGTAATTTGCTTATATGAGAGTTTGGAAAGAACTTTTTATAAATTATATATATTTTAGGAAATATAAAAATCATAGTAAGTTTACTTACAATTGACATTAGAGTCAGTACGTAATGCTGCAAATTCTGTCCATGATGATGAACCATTTTAGCATCAGCTGTAACCATAACTTCCACGTATCTTGGATATGATAAAAAACGCTTATTCCTGGAATGTAATTGACTTCTTTCATCTTCCAATGATATATTTTTTGAAAGAGGTCCAAAAACTCTTTCCTTTTTTATATTAATGTCTTCATTCATGTTGCTGTAGTTATGAAAGGATAAAGCAGTTTTCTTTATTTGATTTTCTGGAAGGAAAAACAGAATACAATGCAGAGTCATTAAGATGGATATCACTAAAAAGATTGCACAAAATAGAATAGCCAAAATATTTAGTACTTACGCATCTGCTTCCAATATGAAACAATAAAAGAACAAATAGAAATTATTATTTAAAGCTGTATTGTACCACATTGTTATAAGCATTATTATGAATAGTAATAAAAAGTTTGCAGTGTTCAAATTTTCATATACCACACTGTCAAGACTGTATCTGTCTTATTTTAACAGTTCTGACTATTCAAAAACATTGATTCACCACCAGGGAGAAAATAAAAATATCAAGAAGTCTCTATGTTTTTGTTAGTAGGTTAATTGGGCCTTTAAGTCAGCAAAGGCATTTAATCTTATTATAGAGCAATCACATTTTGTAGGGTGAAACGTCATAAGACATAGAACACAATGAACTCTTGACAGATAATGTGTGAAAGTCACCAGAGATAAAAAGTGAAGTCATGTAATAATAGGTGACAATTCAAATGTGGACATAAATCTTATAATACTTGAAATATAAAATGTCTAAAGTAAGGAAATATAAGTATATAGGTATATCATAAATATTCTGTCTTAGTTTATTTGCTTACATATATAAATTATTGAACAATGTAGATTATTACAGTAATTGCTTTTAAGTATTATGCATAGAAACCTGTGCATCTAAGTGATTATTTGTGCTAATGAAAAAAAATTCATATGTAGCATGGATGCTTGTCCAATGTCTTTCTCCCTTATTTTATTCCTCTCCTCTCTTAGCTGCTTTCTTCTTTTTTTACTAGTTTCCCTGCCAACTGTTTGGTGGTAGTATTTTCAACAGAAAAATGGACCAAAGGAGTCAGAAGAAATAAAAGATTCTGGATATTTCATAAGCCAAATAGTCAACATTGAAATAATTGATAATCAAAACTTAATTGTATTATAAGGATTAGACACGAATATAAAACTATGTATTTTATTGTTAAAATGGTTCACTTCATTTAAAATATAAGTATAATACTGTGGTTGTAAGAAAGAAACTAGTCCTTAAACATTAAGCTTCCACAGATGAACATCTTTTTCTAATTCCTAGTGTCATCTAACTTTTAACATTTTTTGTTCTTCGATTTTAAAGTGATTCTCAGTGGGAAATTCTGGAAATTGTGTGTACAAAAAAAAAGAAAAATACATGAACACATATTTAAGGACAAAATTTCAGGTTTGTTTTTTCTTCTTCTTCTTCTTTTGGTGGTACTAGGGATGGAACCCAGAGGCATTCTACCTCTGAGCCACACCCATAGCCCTATTTTGTTTTTATTTGGAAACAGGGTCTCACTAAGTTGCAGAGGTACTTAGTAAGTTGCTGAGGCTGGTAATAAACCTGTATATACATATATATAATTATATGCATATATACTTATATGCATACATACATACATAGGTGTACTGAGATTACAAGCATGCACCACCACATCCTATTGAATGTATCATTTTGAATCTCACTATAATGTATATTACACCAATAATATTCTAAGAAGAAAATAAGACAGTAAGGAGATGACAGAATTATATTTAGAATGATAATTGTTTCTGGTGAGGGCAGGCAGTGGAAAAAATGGAGGAAAAGAGTAAAATCATTGGCTGCCTTTGGATTATTATACAAGTCTTGTATTTTGTATTGATTGATATGTTCATAAATATGTATTACATTAACAAGTTCTTATTAAATTATAAAATACCAAACTAACTGCTCTTAAAGCAACCTGCCACCTTTCATCAGTCTCATGCGCTATTATTCTCTAAGCAATGCTAACCAAAGTCATAAGATGATAAAATGGAATACATACTATGGGTATTAGGGAGAACATTTGTTCATTTTTTTCATTTGATTTTGTAAGTGAGTCTATGACTATACCACCCTGAACACACCTGATCTTGTCTGATTTAATAAGTGTAGGGCTTTTTTATCTAAAAAATACAAGAGACCAAATTAAAAACTATATAAATTAATAATCCTCAACATAGAATAAATGAATGGAATATAATGTACCTATTAAAATAATGAATTAAAGCTACATGTTTTAATGGTGGAAAGATGTCTTACAAGTTAAGATTGTATTGAGGTCTGTAAAGTTAATCCCACTTTTGTATAAATAATTTATTTCTCAAAATTCACAAATATGTATTTATAAAATATATATAATGAGTCAAAAAGGTTTGGAAGCACCAATAGGTAGGAGAGAAAAGGGGAACAGAGAATCTATTAAGTAATTTCTTTAACATTTCATTATCCTTTAAACCATCACAATGAAGTTGTTTTATAATTATAAGAAATAAAACATTATTTTAAAACAGCATATATGCTGGGCCTGGTGCTGCATACTTGAAATTCCAGTACTTGGGAAGCTGAGACAGGAGGATCATGGGTCCACAGCCTGCCGCAGCTACTTAGTGAGACCCTCTGGAACTTGGTGAGACCCTGTTTCAAAATAAAGAATAAAAAAAAGAAAAAAAAAAAAAACTAGGGCTGGTGGTATAGCTTGGAGGCAGAATGCCCTTGAGTTCAATTCAAACCCCAGTACTGAAAAAAAAAAAGAACATATATAATGTTTTATAGGCTAAACATTTAATCAGATTACTTTTTTGTATTTATACCTAAGCAGTACAACAAATGATGATAAAGTGACTTTTGCAAATACCCTACAGTCATTATTCAAAGCTCTTCTGCCAATTCTATTACATCACTTCTATGCAATGCTTCCCTTTCTATTTCTGTTCCATTAAGTTAAATGTTAAAACAATGTCTTCTTCTTTATTAATAGCAAGTGTATCATGACCCAGAAGTAATTTAAACCAACCCAAACTGCAAGATGATACACATCATGCAACAATAATAATCTACCTACTAGAACATAAAATACTTAACAATTACATAAGTGATTACAACACTTAGACAGCATGGGCTTAGAATGCAAGGAGAATGTTAAAAATTAATAGTAATGATTTGGATCGGCAAGACGGTGACTGAGAGAAACAGCTCATTGCAGGTGCTGTAAGACTAGAATCAAAACTGCCATAAAAGCAGCTTCTTGACAGAATTTTAAAAAGCAGCAAAAAAACTGAACAAAGCAACAAAAAATTGAATTGTGACTGAATGAAACCCAGAAAGCAGACCAGGGAAGAGCAAAGGACCATGCCAGAGTGCTGGGGCAGTGCCAGCAGCCACGCCATTAACCCACTCATACGGTGCCAGGAATGAGGCTGGCAAACCCAGCAGCCAGATATGGAGTAAGTGGCTAAAGAACTCCACATCCTAATCCAGTGGAATATTCCCACACAGAGACCCAAATCCCTCGACATTTGGGCTTGAACCTGAGACAGCGACACATCAGCTCACCTCTCCCTCCAGAGTCAGAGCACCGCACAATTCCAAGTTAACAGTGCAGCCAGCCACAGGGACTCCTGTGGCAAACAATAGACTCTCAAGGGTTGAAATTCTGTGGCCCACCCCTGTGTGGCTGGGTAGGAGCAGAAGCATTGGAGGGGCCCAGAGCACACAGGGCTCAGAGACATTACAGGGCCTCCAGAGAACGCCCCATGATTATACTGGACACCCACCACCTGCATAGGCAGAGAGAGAGAGAGAGAGAGCCAGACATAGGGTCTGGGGAAAGCACGCAGCCCTTGGACACTGGGTCCAGACCCAGGGACACCCTCCACCTACATAAACAGAGAGGGGCCCTGTGGAGAGCTCAGAAACTCAAGCTTGCAGCAAGAGAAACACCAGTGGAACTCAGTGCCTGCACTGACAGAGAGAGACATCAGGTCATGGTCCTAACCACTGCAGGAGACCCATGAGTGGGTCCACAAAAGATATCACCACTATAGGTTACTTAGCAAATAAGAACTCTTGGAACATGCTCAAAAATCTACTATACTGAGTAGACATTAAACAGCTGAAAATATCCATGCTGATCCAAGAGGACTGCAGAGGCCACGTCAGCTCTGTACTTCTATACTTACAGGCATGTCACTTGGTTTTTTTTGTTGTTGTTGTTGTTTTTCTTAGTCTGTTTTTCTTTTGTATTGCTTTGTTTTATTTTTTTTGTTTGTTTGGATTTTTTATTTGCTTGTCTGCTCTCTTCCACATCCCTTTTACAAGCTTCCCCCCTTTTCCTAATCTATATTCTTCCCTTCAACACTTTTTTTCTCTTTTCTTTGTCTTATATTAAGTCCATTTCATATCACTATACCTAAATACTCTACATTGACTACTATAATCCCCCCACATATTCACTATCTCTAATTGCTATCATATATTGCCTTACCACACTTAAACTCTCATCCTACTTGACTATATCATCTACTTTACCCTATTCTTTCACCCATCACTGCAGCTTCTCCTCCCTCAATAATCACACTGAATATAAATGGCCTCAATTCCCCAATAAAAAGACACAAGGTGGCAAAATGGATTAAAAAACTGGAATACATCTTTATGTTGCCCGCAAGAAACACATCTTACTTGCAAAGATTCTCACAAATTAAAGGTGAAGGGCTGGAACAAGGTAATCCATGCCAATGGAACTGGAAGACAAGCAGGAGTAGCAACCATGATATCAGACAAATTACACTTCAAACCTAAGCTTATCAGAAGAGAAAAAGCAGGTCATTTTTTACTAGTAAAAGGAACAATTCAGCAAGAGGAAATAACAATTGTCAACATTTATGCCCCAAACATAGGTGCAGCCACTTTCATAAAACAAACTCTTCATGATATAAAGTTGCACACAATTCCAAATAATATTGGGAGATTTCAGTACTCCTCTCACATCACTAGACCAATCTCTTAGACAAAAGGTCAGTAAACATGCATCAGACCTAAAGAATACCATAAATCAAATGGACCCATTAGACACATACAGAATATCTTGCCCAACTGCAGCTGAATTTACATTTTTCAAAAAATGTGACAAACTCCCCTGTGTCTTTCAGACCACAATGGAATGAAACTAGAAATCAACTTTAAGAATACCAAGAATAACCACATAAACACATGGAGACTGAACACCACATTGCTGAAAGTGGAATGGGTCATAGAAGAAGTGGAGATATTAAAAAATTTCAAGAAACAAACAAAAACAGAGAAACAACATATCAAAACCTCTGGAACACCTTTAAGGAAGTACTAAGAGGAAAATTCATAATATTCAGTGCCCATATAAGAAGAACAGAAAATCACTGAATAAATATTCTAATGACACATCTCAAAACCCTTGAAAAACAGAACAGTATAACCCCAAAGCCAGTAGAAGAAAGGAAATGATTAAGATCAGAGCAGAAATTAATGAAGTAGAGAATAAAAAAAATACAGAAAATCAACAAAACTAAAAGCTGGTTTCTTGACAAAAAAAAAAAAGAAGAAACTAAATAGATAAACCACTAGCCAATCTAATCAAAAGAGAGAATCAACCCAAATTACCAAAATAAGAGATGAAAAAGGTGATATTACCACCAACAGTATGAAAATACAGAGGATCATCAGAAATTATTTTGAAAAACTATACTCCAACAAAATGGAAAATCTAGAAGAAATTGACAAATTTCTAGACATATTAGAATAAGTATCTTCTAGCCGGGCATGGTGGTGCACACTTGTAATTCCAGCATTTGAGAGGCTGACACTGGAGGATTTGGGTTCGAGGCCAGCCTCAGCTACTTAGTGAGGCCCTCTGCAACTTAGTGAGACCCTGTTTCAAAATAAAGAATAAAAAATAGGACTAGGAGTATAGCTTGGAGGTAAAATGTCTCTGAGTCCCATACCCAGTACCACAATGCCAAACTGTGGAACCAGCCAAGATGTCCATCAACAGAAGAATGGATTACAAAACTATGGGATATGTACAATATGAAATTTTACTTAGCCATAAAGAACAAAATCACATCATTTGCAGGGAAATTGATGGAACTGGAAAACATTATGCTAAGTGAGATTAGTCAGTCACCACAAAAAGTAAAAAATCAGATGCTCTCCCTAATATGCGGAAGCTAGGGAGAAAATGGGACATAAAAGGACTCTAGACAAAGAAGAAGAAGCCCTAGATGTGCAAAGAAGGTGACCTAACTGAAGGTGATGGGAAGAGGGGAGAAAGAAACACCCTAATGCACATGATGTACATTCACAAATATATCAAAGTCAATCACTAAATCAAACATGAAAAGGAGGGAGGGGGGAGGCAATGGGATGGGAATTTGGGAAGGGTTAAATGAGAGATGTGTGTATGTGTGCCTCTACCAGCTTCTACCTAACAAAGATGTATGATTACAATGCACCCATTAAAAAATTAAAATGTCTATTTTAAAGATATAGAAATAAATGAGCTAATCTAATTCTAAAGGATATAGTTCAGCAATGTTTGTAATTACAAAGTTGAACACTAATCTCTATGCTTTATAACTGATCATAGAAAAATTATTTAGGAATTATTTAGTAACTTTTATCTTTATATATTTTATCTATATTTTTGTATATGAAAGATGTTAATATATTTAAAACAAAAGTAAGTACATTTACTGTTTGGTATCATAATTGCAAAATGTTTTATTATACCACTCCAAAATAGTTACTTTATTCTTCAATAAAATTGGCATCTCTAGCTTCATTTTCTCCTCCCTTAAAAAAAAAAAATAGTAATACGAATAAGGACTACTATAATTGTTAGGCAGAGATGTAATTGGAAATCCTTATTTCTATTTTAATATCCTTTTGCCACATCACAGTCATAACTAAATTCATCATTTTCTTCTCTCATTCCCAGATTCTCTATTCTATAAATGTGATCAATACCCTCACAATACCCATAACTCACATTCAAAACAATATATCATCAATGGGCTCTTCCTATCCTTCTGTCAACCTTAGGTTCCAGTCCTAAGTTTTGCCATTTCTCCTTCAGAATGATCCTTGCATTTCTCCTCTTATAAATAATGAAATTGCCTCTACACTTATTCACGTCTTTCTCAGAATATTTTTGGAATCAAAAAGGTAAAACAAGAAACAAAAAAGGCCTCCCAAAGGGTCCTATCATTTTCGATTTCTTGTTCTTTCCATTCCTATTATGTGTCCAAAAGATTCATTTTTAGACACATTCCTTTTATTTTATCCTCACTCAAAATAAGATCAAATGGATCCTTATTAGAGAATCCTGATAAGATAAAATCTAAGTCCAGCTCCTAATCAGCTCACCAATAAATACAGTCACCACCACTGCCACCAAGCTGTAAATTTCCTATTTGAAAACTGAAAACATCGTTAGGTAAGTATGTTCTTAAAAGCATCCAATAAATAAATATTCATGGAAAATAGAAAAAAGTGTTTAGGATGAAGGAATAAAGGATAACAGAAGAGGGATAGAAAATATAGAAAGAGCAAAGAATATGAAAGAAAGAAATTTACTGAGGAACAAGACAAAAGAGTTCTTGATCATTTCCTCTGCTGCACAGAAGCTCTTCAGTTTGATGCAATCCCATGTATTGATCATCCTTTTAGTTGCTTGTGCCTTTAGGGTCTTATTGAGGAAGTTTTTATTTGGGCCTGTGTGTTGGAGTGTTAGGCCTATGCCCTCTTTAAGTAGCTGCAAGGTCTCTGACTTGGCTTCCAGGTCTTTGATTCATCTTGAATTGATTCTTGTGCAGGGTGAGAAAGTGTGGTTTATTTCCATTTTTCTACATATGGTTAACCAGCTTTGCCAACACCATTTGTTAAAGAGGCTCTCTTTTTTCCAGTGTATGTTTTTGGCTCCTTTGTCAAAAATCAATTGACTGTAAGTGTGTGGGTTTATTTCTGAGTCTTCTATTCTGCTCCATTGGTCTGTGTCTGTTTTTGTGCCAATACCATTACTGTGGCTTCGTAGTGGAGTTTGAAGTCAGGTATTTGTGATGCCTCCTGCATGGTTCTTGTTGCTAAGAACTACTTTGGCTATTCTGGGCTTTTTGTTGTTCCAAATGAATTTAAGGACTGATTTTTCTATGTGAAGAATGACTTTGGTAATTTAATGGGTATTGCCTTGAATCTGTAGATCACTTTTGGGCAAATAGCTATATTGATGATATTAATTCTGCCTATCCAAGAGCATGGGAGGTCCTTCCATATTCTAAGATCTTCAATTTCTTTTTTTCAATGTCTTATAATTTTCCTTGTAGAGGTTTTTTACCTCCTTGGTTAGGTTTATTCCTAAGTATTATATTGTTTGGGGGGGTATCATGAGTGGAAATATTTTCTGCATTTCTTTTTCAGTGGATTTATGGTTGGCATACAGAAAAGCTTCTGATATTTTAAGATTGATTTTGTATCTAGACACTTTGCTGATTTTGTTGATCACTTCTAAAAGCCTTTTGGTTGAGTTTATTGGGTCTTCTAAGTATATCACGTCATCTACAAATGGAGATAGTTCTAGTTCTTCTTTTCCTATTTGTATTTCTCTGGCTAGAGTCTCAAATACTTTCTTGAAAAGGAATGGTTATAGTGAACATCCTTGTCTTGTTCCTGTTTTTAAGGGGAACTCTCATAGTATTTCTCCATTCAATATGATGTTAGCTGTGGGTCTACTGTATATTGTCTTTATGATGTTGACATGTGTTCCTTCTATTCAGATTCTCTACAGTGTTTTTATCATGAGAGGATGTTGGATTTTGTCAAATGTTTTTTCAGCATCTATTGGAATGATCATGTGATATTTGTCCTTAGCTCTGTTTATGTGGTGAATTAAATGGAATGTTTTTCGTATGTTAAAGCATCCTTGCATCCTTGGGATAAAACCGACGTGGTTATGGTGTAAAATTGTCTTGATGTAGGTTTTTCTGTTTGTTTTTTTTCGGTACTGAGGATTGAACTCAGAGGCATTCTACCTCCGAGCTATATCCCCAGCCCTATTTTTTATTCTTTATCTTGAAACAGGGACTCACTAAGTTGTGGAGTGCCTCACTAGGTAGCTGAGGCTGGCCGCGAACCCGGATCCTCCAGTCTCAGCCTCCCAAATGCTAGGATTACAAGCTTGTGCCACCACGCCCGGCTTGATGTAGTTTTGAATGCTCATTATTAGTATTTTGTTTAGAAGTTTTGCATCTAAGTTCATCAACAATATTGGCCTGTAATTTTCTTTTCTTGAGCTCTCCTCATTTAGTTTAGGTATTAATATGATGTTGGCTTCATAGAATGTATTTGGGAGAGTGTCGTTTATTTGTATCTCGTGGAATAAATTGAGAAGTATTGGAATTAACTCTTCTACAAAAAATTCACAAAATTCACGTGGGAAACCATATGGACCTGGACTTTTCTTTGATGGTAGGCCCTTTATTGCTGCTTCAATCTATTTGATTGCTATTGGTTGGTATAAATTTTCTGTATCTTCATGATTCAATTTAGGAAGGCTGTACATGTCTAGAAATTTGTCAATTTATTCTAGGTTTTTCATTTTCTTGGAGTAGTTTTTCAAAGGAGTTTCCGATAATCCTCTGGGTTTCCATGCTTTCTATGTTAACATCATCTTTTTTCTCTCATTTTAGTAATTTAGGTTGATTCTCTCCTTCTTTTGATTAAGTTGGCTAGTGGTTTATCTTGTTTATTTACCTATTTTTTTTTTTTTGAGAAACCAGCTTTTGGTTTTGCTGATATTTTCTATTTTTTATTATTTACTTCATTGATTTCTACTCTGATATTATTTCCTGTCTTGTACTGGCTTTGTTCCTATTTTTTGAGGGCTTTGAGGTGTGTCATTAGGTTATTAATTTGGTGATTTTCTATTCTTCTTATGTGAGCACTCAGGCTATAAACCTCAACAGAGAGCTGACAGAATGGAAGAAGATTTTTGCCAGCTACTCTTCTGATAGAGGACTAATATCTAGAATATACAGAGAACTCAAGAAACCCACTGCCAAAAAAAAAAAAAAAAAAAAAAAAAAAACCAAAAAAAAAAAAAAAAAAAAAAAAAAAAAAAAAAAAAAAAAAAAAAAAAAAAAAAAAAAAAAAAAAAAAAAAAAAAAAAAAAAACAAATAACCCAATCAAAAAGTGGGCAAGCGAACTAAATAGTCAATTCACAAAAGAAGAAATATAAATGGCCAATAAATGTATGAAGAAATGTTTAACATCATTAGCAATCAGAGAGATGCAAATCAAAACTACCCTGAGATATCATCTAATGCCAATTAGAATGGAAATCATTAAAAATAAAAACAACAACAAATGCTGTTGAGGATGTCAAGAAGTAGGAACTCTGATACATTGTTGGTGGGATTGCAAATTAGTGTAACAACTTTGGAAAACAGTGTGGAGGGTCCTCAGAAGAATGTGAATGAACCTACCATATTGCCGAGCTATACCACTCCTGTCTACCCAAAAGAATTGAAACCAGGCTACTATAGTAATGATAGTAATGTATGCTACCATACCATATCTATGTTTATAGCTGCACAATTTATAATTGCTGTACTATGGAACCAACCGAGATGTCCATCAACAGATGAATGGATTACAAAATTATGGGACACACACACACACACACACAGACACACACACACACACACACACACACTAAGGAATTCTATTCACCTATAAAGAACAAAATTATGTCATTTTCAGGGAAATGGATGGAATTGGAATATTATGCAATGTGAGATTAGTCAATCACAAGAAGTCAAAGGTTGGATGTTCTTCATATGTGGAAGTTAGGGAGAAATTAGAACACAGAAGGGACTCCAGAAAAAGGAGGAGAAACCTTAGTGGAGTGAAGAAGGAGACCTAACTGAGGGAGATGAGAAGAAGGGAAGAGGGAAACACATCATTGTACATGATGTACATATACAAACTTATCAATCACTGTGCTGAGCATGGGAAGGAGGGGAGGGAGAGGAAATAGGGCAGGACCTGGGGAAAGACTCAATGAGTGTTGTGTGCATATATGCCTCTATAACCTTGAACTTTGTCAAGATGCATGATTACAATACAGCAATAAATTTTTTAAAAAAGGAAGGCGGGGGGCAAGACAAAAGAGTTTATCAGGCCAGAACCTCAGGATCAGAAAAACAGTAATGTGATGTGCAGCAATTTGAAGAAAGATAAATTAGCCAGGTGAAGTGGCACACACCTGTAATACCAGTAATTGAGAGGCTGAGACAGGACAATCTCAGGTTCGAGACAGCCTCAGCAACTTAGTGAGGTGCTCAGCAACTTAGTGAGACCTTGTTTCAAAATAGAAAATAAAAATTGGGCTGGAGGTGTATCTCAGAGGTAGAACACCCCTTGGTTCAATCCCCAGTTAAAAAAAAAAAAAATATATATATATATATATATATATATATATATATATATATATCTCCTCTCAAAAAAATAAACCCAAAACTCCAGAACCAAGACAGACAAATTGCCCTTAACTTTCCTAATATCAGGTATTCGTTTTGTTATTTGTACACAGGCTACAATGGATAATAACCTGTATTTGACCATATGAAGAAAAATAGTTTATACTTCTCCAATAGCACATAAACACATTTTCAAAATGAGGGCATAAAATCAAATGATACTGATTCTACTCTGTCAGCATTGTAGAATACCACACAGCTCAAAGAACTGGTGTTCCTTGAAATAAAGTCACACTTTGACCATATCAGATATACGTGAAATGTAACTTATTTTCCTATACTTTAAACTGGCTTTTGGACTATTATGTAATCTATGTTGAGTTTTTTTATTAATGTTGCTACTAACAATAAAAATGCTCAGTGCTTATTATGTACCAGATATTGGTACACTTCACCTATTTTTTCTCTTTCAGCATTGCAAAGACTGTAGGAGGTAGGTACTATATTATTCTCATTTTATAAATGAGGAAAATAAGGAACAGGAAAGATAAGCAAAACAGCCATGGTAACATAGCTGATAAAATATAAATCTGGGCAACATAGTTATTTTTTAAATCAGTGGTACTCAATAATATAGAAACACAAAAACATATAGTCATCTATGACTTCTTGATATTATTAGAAATCTCAACCACTACTTTAGAATTATGGCTTGTATCTTATAAAATATTTTATAATACTTTATTTGAAAGAGTTTCACAAGTTAATAGAATGTTGTTCCAGTCAGCATTCTTACAGCTATAATCTAAAAGACTGACCACATGACTTAAAAGATTTATTTTCTTACAGTTTTGGGCTCAGTTCAGTTTAGGCTGGGGACAGTGGACATCAGAGCACAGCAGTGAGAGGTGGAAAGAGAGCACATGGGCTGTGCGCCTCACATCATGGAAGCCAGAAGCAAAAGAGAACAGGGAGAGGAGGAACCATGTATAATCCCCAAGGCTGCACCCCAGAGATCCAACCCCTCCAGCCACACCCTACTGGCCCAGGCCACAAGCCAGACAAATACATTACAATGGATTTATTCACTGCTAGGATTGCAACCCTCAAGACTCAACTATGTCAACTCCAAGCATTAACAAATGAGTTCTTTAGGGGACATTTTATGTCTAACTATAACAAGTGCGCTTTAGTGATAAATGTGCAGGATTGCTGACTTGCCTTGGCCAGCTAAAACTTGACTCATAAAAGCATCATTGCATTAGTCCTTCTGGTATCCCTGAATCAGTTAATATTACTGTGCACATTTTTAAGCTCAGAGACACGTGACACAGATGAAGTGAAATTTCAACAGCCACCAGTTGAGCAAGTGGCATAGCAAAGAAATGAATTCAGATTTCTTAAATATATCAGTGATTACAGCTAAGCAACACATCACATGACTCTGCTAAAGGTCACATGTAGAATATTGAGAATTTAGCAACCAACATCATAGTGGAAAATGCTGCTTCCCAGAAGACTAAGCAATACAGGTTTTTGTCCCCTTTGCAATACAGAAACATAGAGCTAACACAGAACTAAGCCAGGATGTGGAAATAAAGGCCTGTAGTTCTACTTAGAATAAAAATTTGAGACCAAGCTGGTACTGTCCTTTCATCTAGTGGCCTATGAAAGAAAAAATGGTGGCAGAGAACACCCTCAAATTATTCTCACTACTGCTACAGGCAGCAAGAAACTCTAGTTATTCTGCTATATATACTGAAAGGACACAGCAATACATTTCTCTTTCACATTCTCAAGAAGCTAACTCGTAAGGTTTGCAATGAAGATATATATAAAATAGACTGTCCCAATGAACAGAATCAAGGATTCTCACATAGTACAGAAGTTGAAAATAGGACCACATATACAGGCATAAATTCAAAGCTTTTTAGATGTTTTCTAATGGAAAGGAACAGGTACCTGCTGTCTTAACAGGATTTAGGATCCCAAACTCTACACTTAAAGGGCATAAAAGAATAATACTTGTGTGGCCTTTGTATTTTAAAAAGCACTTCTTCATATTTTAATCCTATACCTTTTCAGAAATTCCAAGCAAACAAATGAGACTAAGACAAACCAACTGATGCCAAATTCAGAATTTAGATGTATAAAAATACGGATAGCAATGTTATATCTTAAACTCCTACTCTATTACTTCTTAGAGATTTATTTTGGAAAATATTTTATCAAGGAATTAAATTATTTTTAAAAAATAAAGTTATAACTAATAGGATTTTAAAGTGATACTACAGATTTTAATTTATTCTGTATTCTAATACCATTTGGACCGTGATAATTTATATAATTTATAAAATACATCAGGCTCTTTAATTTCTGAAATTGACTTTGGAAACAATAGAATTCTCAAATGAAATGTTCATTTACCTGTTAAAGATGTTTCCCAAAGTAAATTTAACATTGAAAAACTCTGAGATCTAAGTAAAAGAGCATCACTAAATGAACATAAAATATTAAAATTCTAAGTGATATTTTTATAGCATTTAATCTTTATTATGGAATCTGTTTTATTCACATTGCTTATGTCCACTGTTTTTAGATTTTAACAAAAGTGGAAAAGAATCAAACATTGATATTTATAGATTTAACACTTGTTTTCCACCAGGTATTTGTTTGCTTTATGCTATATTCCAGAATTTAATAAATTACCATATTTTAAGTGAACTTTTTATCAAACTTATTTAACACCAGGAAGTAAATCTAGCAGCCACACAAGAGCTTATGTTCAAAGGAAGCTGCAGACTTCAGATTGACAAGTCAGAGTGGGGAAAGAGTTTGCTGTTAATGTTGGTTTTGTTTTTTCCTTTCAGCTTTCTGGCTATCTTCCAAAAGAGAAAACACAAGGAAGAAGGTTTCTTGGGGCAGGTCCAGAAGTTTGTGATGCTCTCCACATGACACAGTAGGTCTTCCCCTTGATTGGCAGTGGTCTCCCTCTCACTACAGCAGTAATGATCTTCACAAAGAGTGGAGCACAGGCTCGGGCCAGCCAAGAACATAGATCATCCTCTTCATGTGATTTTTTTCCCCCTGTATTTGGACTCTGACAGCCACCCAGTCTTGTGTCTCAATGTCTTTAAATAGAGCTGCTTCTGAAGGGTGGCATTCTGAATCCGATTCTAATTGCAAATAACTAGAATCTGTGCTTCCTGTTCTTAGGGAAAGCATAACATGGCTAAAGAGTAGAGATCCAAAGATTCAAATTTACTTCACTAAGCATTTGCAATTAAGTTATGTATTTGGAAGACCAAATAAAAACTACAAAATGAGCTACACATCTGATCAGTGATCTAATATTTTAGATAGAAAAAATATATTTTTTGGTCTTGAGAAGTTTATTGAGTTGTTTTCATTTCTATTATCTAATGAGTAAACCTAGATGAGTACTGACTGTATAAAACCAAAAATAGTGCCCTTACACCGCTCTGATCCCATGGTGCATCATTTTATCCATTCCCGTCAATAGGCCCTCATCTTCCTTGGCCTTTTCCTACAATAAGAGAAAGTTATTAACCAAATTCTTGCTTTCCACAATTGCAAATTAACTCATGAATGAATGAATGAATTCTCCTCATTGCAAATTCACTCATGAATATAGATGCAAAAGAAAAATGACCAAACTCAGTGTGGCAAAAGTGGACTTGACATTTGAAAATCAATAATCTAATTTACCACACTAACTGAATAATGAGGCGAAATATACGATCATCTTGGAGAATGCAGAAAAAAGTTTCAATAAAATTCAACATTTATTCATAATAAAAATTCTTACTAAACTTAGTTAACTTAATAGGAACTACCTTAACCAGAGAGTACCTAAGAAAACTCTACAACAGATATTCTGTGTATAAGAAGTTTAAAGCTTTCCTTCTAAAACTGGTAATGAGGCAAAGATTTTAATTACTGCTATTTCTATGGACTCTTCCAGAAATTCTAGCCAGTGCAATTAGAAAGAAAAATAAATAAAAGGTTGAAAGATTGAAGAGGAAGAAATAAAACGGCCTACCTGACTATTCCTATATGAAGTCCAAAAGAATGAACAGATAAATTATTATAACTTGGGAATTTATCAAGGTTGCCGAATAAAAATTTTTCCTGTATTTTTATATAGAATAATTTAAAAATGAAACCTTAAAAATTATACCATTTCTAATAGTTTCAAAAAAGAAAAACCACCAAGGATCCGGGAAGAAAACGAAAATGTACAAGACCTTTACAAAGAAATCTATAAAGTATCAATTGGGAAATTAAGAAATAAATATGGGATGGAACATATCAATGGGTTAAAAGACACATTATCAAGATGTAATTTCTCTACCAAATTGACCTATTGATTCAATAAAGTCCAGTCTAATCCCCCTCTTTTTTGAAAATAATAAGCTAATGCTAAAATTTGATGTGAATTCAAAGGATCAAGAGCAGCCAAGACAAATTTGAATAGTCAATGATTTCCTCCCAAAAATCAAGACTTAGTGCTATATTATTAGATAGTATATTGACATAAATCAATAAACTAGTAGAATACAGTACCAAAAATAGGTCCACATATATACTTTTCACATACAAGATGTGAAATTTTTTTAATTTCTATGTATTATCTCAGTTGATTTTTGTCAAAAACTAAGTTTTATTCATATTGCTTTTGATGATTTTATTAAAATCCACTATTTTTGGATTTCAATGAGAGTAAGTCAAAGTTTGAAATTATTGACGAACTAAGCTCCTATTTTCTCTCTCTTTTTTTAACACTTTTACTGGTACACTATAGTCTCACTTCTATTTTCAAATAGGTACTTTATTTCATTCTACTTAATGGTATATCTCAATAGTTAATACACCAATTTTTCTTCAATAAAGGTTTTCTTTTTTTATTGGTACACTGTAATCATACATCTTGATGAAGTTCAGGGTGATAGAGGCATACACGCACACAGTATTCGATGAGTCCTACCCCAGTTCTCACCCCACTCTCTCCCTCTCCACCTTCCTGTGCTCAGCTTTGATAAGTTTTGTATGTACTTGCTCAGCTTTGATGAGTTTTTTTAATGTGCATCATGTTCCTTCTTCAAGTCTTCCTCTCCCCTCCCATCTCCCTCAGTTAGGTCTCCTCCTTCACTCCATTAAGGTTTCTCCTCTTTTGTCTGGAGTCCCTCCTGTGTTCTAATTTCTCCCTAGCTTCCACATATGAAGGAGAACATCCAACCTTTCACTTCTTGTGACTGACTAACCTCATGAAGCATAATATTCCAGTTCCATCCATTTCCCTAAAAATGACATAATTTTGTTCTTTATAGGTGAATAGAATTCCATTGTGTATATAAATCCCATAATTTTGTAATCCATTCATCTGTTGATAGACATCTTGGTTAGTTCCATAGTATAGCAATTATGAACTGTGCAGCTATAAACATAGATATTCTATAGTAGCATACATTACTATGGCAGCCTGTTTTCAATTCTTTTGGGTAGATACCTAGAAGTGATATAGCTGGGCCATATGGTAGGTTCATTCCCATTCTTTCTTTGCTTGGTTCTGGGACACATCTTTTTCAATTCTCTTGTTATCTCTCTGGCCTCTACTAGTTGAGTTCTCTTCTTCTCAAATGCTAACATTGGTATGTCCTATAGTTTAGCCCTTGAACTTTTTCTCTTTTATATCTACTCTATTCCCTATATTATTCAGCTTTCTGTCTTTAAATATAACCTATATTCTTTTTTTTTTTTTTTGGTGGAATATGGGATGGAACTCAGGGACATTTTACCTCCAAGCTACATCCCTAGCCCTATTTTTTTATTCTTTATTTTGAAACAGGGTCTCACTGAGTTGCAGAGGGCCTCACTAAGTAGCTGAGGCTCGCCATGAACCTCCTATCCTCCTCTCTCAGCCTCCCAACTACTGGGATTACAAGCATGCACCACCAAGCCCTACTAATAGCATCTACATTCTGACTCCAATTTATTATCTTAAGTCCACATCCTTCTACTGACCGTTCACTCACTTATTGTATTATGTATGTGATTTTTCTCTTTGGGTGTGTAAAAGATATCTCAAACTGAAGATGTCCAAAATCTAACTCCTGATATTCTCTTCTAAACCTGTAAATGAAGAACTCCTTCTTTCCATTGGCTTATGCAAAAAAGAAACCTTAGTATAATAATCCCAATCTCTTTCCTATTTTCAAGCCTCATCTGTGCCCTACCTATCAACTTGACTGTCAACACTTATACAGTGTCTGGCGGCATCACACAATCTTCATAGCTGCCACCCTAATCCAAGACCTCACCATTTCTCAACACAATCATTGCTGTTTTCTTCTAATTGTTTTCCTTGTTTCTGCCCCTGTTCTGCTAAGTTTTTTTTTTTTTTTTTTTTCTTCTCCATATTCCAATCTGCGCAATCTCTTTAAAAGTAGATTGGTCATGTCACTCCCCTACTTTAAATAGTTATTTAAGGAAATAAACTACTTTCATATTCTATAAAATATTGACTAACACAGCAGTAGAGAATACCTGAATGGTTGAAGCAAATAGCTTGTTATTCAAATATAAATCAGTGTGGGCTTGTTTGTTTGTCTGTTTTGTTTCATCTTGTTTTTTTGTGGTACCGGGAATGGAACCCAGGGGCCTTCTACTTCGGAGCTACATCCCAGCCTTATTTTTTTTTTTTTTAATTTTGAAACAGGGTCTCACTAAGTTGCAGAGGACCTCACTTAGTGAAATAAGTCAGGCACAGTAAGACAAATGCATGCTCTCACTCACATGTAGAAACAAAAAAGTTGACTTTGTAGAAGGAGAGAATAAAATAGTGATCTTCGTAGCCTAGGAAGTATGTGAGGGGGAAGAGAATGGAAAGAGGATTCCTAATGGGTGCAGGTGAATAGGAGGAATAACTTACAAAATCATATAGCACAATAGGGTAACTATGGTTGTCAACAATGAGTTGAATATTTCTAAATAACTGGTAGAGAGGATTTTGAATATTCTTAACACAAAGAGATAGTAAGTGTGTAAGGCGAAAAATATACCAATTACCCTGATCTGATCATTACACATTACATACAAGTAATGAAATACCACACTGAGCATCATATATATGTATAATACTGTAAGTCAGTTAAAAACAAAAATACATTTTAAGATTTTTAAAAGAAAAGATTCAATTCATTCACTATTTATTATTTACTCTGGCCACCAACCACAGAGGTTCAGGTCTCAAAGTCAGAACTCAAACTCTGCTGCCTGATTCTCAGCTTACTAAGTGAACTGTGGCATCTGCTAATACTAAAAACATCTGGGTTTCCCACAGACAGATGCTGATTAAATCATTATCTTCAAAGGAAAGGTAAATATCTTCAGATAAATATAATTTTATTCAAAAAGTAGTTCTCATGCCTTCACAGAAATATTATGCAAATAGATTATTCATGCATTTAAAAAATCCTTAAAATTTCATCAGTTTCAAAACTCCTTAAGGAAATTATCTTCAATTTACTTCTTCATGTGTACTTTACTTGCTTGATATTTAAATCTTTTGTCAACAAGAGAGCTTCTTTTTAATTTGTCTCCTTATCTTCAGTCTCTTCTCATTCAAATACAAAATTATCTTTAAAAATAAAAAAGCCTGCCATGCCAACTGAGTAATACAACACTTTTTAAAAGAAGATCATCTGATGTCTATTTTAAAATTCCCCAGTGCATACAAAATACCCAAAAAAATTCTCAAAATTCTTTATGGCTTGGCCTCTGTGTGCCCAGCCAGCCAGCTGCTCAGGATTTCTCATACATCTGCAGCCTACTCTCCTGAAATTGTAAAGGGTGACTTCTCCAAACACATCAGGATCCTAAAGATGCAAATCCTACCTTCCCTCATGTCTCAGGTTACATATGTATTATATATATGTATGTATAATGTACAGTGGTATGCAGATTAAATCCAGAGGCATTCTACCTCCACCTACACCTCAAATCCTTTGTTGTTTTTTTTTTTTTTTTTTTTTGAAACAAGGTCTTGCTAGGTTGTTGAGAGTTTCACTGCATCACTGAAGCTGTTCTCAAACCTGTGATCCTCCTGTCTCAGCCTCCCAAGTACTGGGATTACAAGTGTGCAACACCTTGCCCCAGCAATTATTATATATTTGACAATATTAAAGACTCAAAACTATACAAACAAATAAATTTAGAAAAACTCAAGGCAAGCTGAGACTTAAAGCTGTTCAACACCATCTTAAAAATCCATTTAAAGACATTTCCCTTTCACAAGCATTCAGTCCGCTGTCTTACTGATTTAAAATGTTCTGAGTTCCTACCTTGCAACACAAAGATGAGAGAGGTGGGAGGGGTGGGCAGAAGAAATGGAGTAAGGCTCACCAAGTTTTCTGATCGGCCCTTGGAGGATAAGCAATAACAGAACCATGCTTAACAGAATCCAGAGACGTTTTTCATTCTTCTCAGTCTTTTCAGGGTTTCCTTCCCCTGGAGTTTTATTGATTTTGCTTTGTTCTGGTGGTGATGTTTGTGGGTTGTTTGACGTTTGTTCATTCTGTGGGTTTCTCATTTGCTTGCGTTGCCATTTCTACAGGATTTCACGTGGAATGTATCTGACATCTTGAGAACTTGGCATCCACAATAACTAAGTTTGGCTACCAAATTTAATTTGTACTCCCTCGAGGCACACAGTGAACTCTGGCCTTGGAAACAATTTAATCTAATTCATCAAGGCTGGAACCACTGAGAATTGTAACATGTTAGGGTTATAATGAATTAAAACCATCCACAGAAATAATGAAAAAAAAAAAAAAAAGAATTTGCTTTTCTTTTTCCATTTAATCACGTTATTTCATATGGCTCTATCTGTAGGCCCACCTATCTAAAGGACTCTCCTGAAGGTACACTGATTAGAATACAAAAGATCCTGCAAGAATTTCCAATGTGTGAACTGGGAAGGAAAAAATATCTTGGACAACATTTCGCTAATTACATTCACAAGTCTTCACTTTTACTAACAAAATGATGATTAGTAGCTAATTTTAGGCCATTAATGGATTGCCTTTATTAGTGATTAAAAC
Organism: Graphiurus murinus; assembly: GCA_004027655.1. Lineage (NCBI taxonomy): Eukaryota > Metazoa > Chordata > Mammalia > Rodentia > Gliridae > Graphiurus > Graphiurus murinus. The sequence goes on from PVLC010003419.1 coordinate 22,739, forward strand.
TGTATGTTAATTATATCTAAAAATGGGGGAATTTGATTACTGAAAAGAATGGATATTACTTTTTACATTTTAACAGGTAAGTGTAGAAAAAAGTCTATGGTTATTAAAAAAAACTGAATCGCATAGTTTCCCGTTTGCTTTTTATTTGTAGCTTTTATAATAAATCTTTAGTATGACTATTTTTTTAACCTTTGCAAAGAACCTAGCTTTTCTGGAACCATTTTCTTGCCGATAATGAACAAGCCGATAATGAATGCAAAACCATGCGTATCATTATGTGAAACATTTATGCATTCAGAACATCAACTTGGTGGTTTTCTTCTTGAGAAGCTAAACAGTTCATTAAACAAGCTATCCCTGAATGGGAGATCAGAACAAGCATAGGCTGCCTTCTGCAGAGTTCTATTGTGAAGCTGCACCCATTTGTGTTTTCTTTGAAGCTATAAAAATGAAACCCTTATGCTCATATTAAAAGCTTAAGAAAGGCATCTATTATGTCAATACATTTAAAACATGGCCTTAGACACAGTGAGAACCACTCCAAACTGGCACTCTTATAATAGCAAAGGTTAAGAAGTGCATTCCCAGGGAAAACCTTCAAAGGGCGATATATCATTATATCCCAAAACAGATGGCACTGCAGTGTTTGAAACGATAAGTTTATGGACACCTACATTCTCAAAGAAATGCTTTCTAATGCCACTCTTTTGTCTAGATTTTGTGCTTAGATGATAACTATAGGTGCCTTTTCTCCACTCTATTCTTATATATTATTCTGTGAAAAATGAAGATCCATGTGCACATCTGGACACAATGCTCAATAAACATTTATACAATGTAGAAGCAAAGTATTTTACTAATAGCAGAATGACCTTTTATAGAAATCTATGATTCCTAGACTCTAGTCTATTATAAATCTCAGTAGTCTGATTTTATACGGAAGAAAGATACCACTCTCCTATAATGTTTAATTATAAAATCAATAAAAATGGCTTTATGAAGCAGGGCATGGTGGTGCCTGCTTGTAATCCTAGTTTTGGGAGGCTGAGACAGGAGGATCAAGGGTTCAAGGACAACCTCAGCAAGTAGTGAGACTCATCAACCTCGTCAGACCCTGTTTAAAAATAAAAATTAAAAATAGGGCTAGGGGTGTAGCTCAGATGTAGAATTCAAAAAAAAAAAAAAGGCTTTGTGAAACAATATAGAATTACCAGGTATCTATGTTTATACCATGGATAAATTCCCCAAAACAGGAGATGAGGGATAAGAATATTCACAGAATCTGCAAACAATATACAAGTTCAACAGGAAAATGAATATAGTATATCATCATATACTCAAACAATGAACACTGCAGCAATGAGAAAGAATGACCTTCTACCACATAAACCAAAATAAAGGAATCTCAGAAACAATGCTGGGCAAGAGAGATCACAGCTACATACAACTTATTTCTACTTGTATAAAGTTAAAAACCACACAAAATTGAGCAATGTTATATTGTTAGTTATGTTAGTTATTGTTTGTTCTCAACCTAAAATTCTGCTGAGAAAAACTAAATCATACTAGTGTGGCTAACAGATTGAAATTAAAATGTTCTATGATTATTTGTTATAAATTGCATACACATTCATGAACACCTTTTTTTAATTTAAATTTAGTTAACTCTAAAAAATTACCTAGATAATTTCTCATGGATACTTACAGATCAAAAATTATTTAAAATATCATATACTTCAAAATTTAAGATATATCTTATATACAGAATCTAAAATAGTTTAAATAATAGAAGTAAAGAGTAGAATGGTGGTTACCAGGGACCAGGAGGGAGAGCTGAGGAGATGTAGTTAAAGATAAAAACATTTCAGTAAGACTAAAGAAATAAGCTCAAGACATCTATTGTATAACACAGTAACTATAGTAATAACTATGTACTGTATTCCTGAAAACTGCTACTATATTTTATGTATTTTCATCACATTTAATTAGCTTGTAGTCTTCTATAATGTATACATATTCCAAAACAAGATGTACAATTCTGTCAATCAAAATCAATCAACTAAAATCACTAAATATTTAAGTAAAATATGTAAATGCCAACCTATAACTTGGTTAATAGTATCACATCTTAACTAAAGAGCTTTACTTTATAGTTTACCTGAAACTTCACAAGGCCTAGGAGACTGAAGAAAAGAGTTCCTCTTTAATTCCTGTCTATATATAAGATGTGGCTTGTTGTGGTCATCTTCCTGTTCACTCCCATCTGCCTTCAGGATAGGTTCTAAGAAATATTCACCATCATGTGCTTTAAATGTTCCCATCTGAAAATAAAGAAAACAGAAGCTAACTTTTTTTCCAGCAGTCACTAAGAAGCCAAGACATATTTACCACAGGTTAAGATGAGAACAGAACTGGGGACACAGGCAGCTCAGTGATTGGAGCACCTGCTGAGCTTGAGCAAGGCCTGGGGTTCAAAACTTAGCATGGTAAAAAGTGAAATAAAATAAATACATAGGAGTAAAACAGCTGAGCTGGCTACTAAATGTCACCAACTGCACATAAAACTTTCCTCTCCATGGCTCACTCTTCTCCCTTCATTCTTACATATGAAGTCATGAAAACTAGATGCTATTCCAAAAGACAGAGTTGAGATGCTAAGTTTCCAGGTGTAAAGAATGGCACAGGCAAAGTCCTCAGAATGGAAAATGATTGAGAATAGTCTATAAATAAGAGAGCCTATTTGATTTGGTCTATGTAAGGTAATAGTGTAAGACAAGACTTTAAAAAGTAGGCTGAGAGGTAGGCACAGTGGCACATGCCTGTAATTCTAGCACTTGGAAGGCTGAGACAGGATGACCTTGGGTTCAAGGCCAGCCTCAGTAATTTAGTGAGACCGTGTTTCAAAATAAAAAGTAAAATAGGACTGTGAGAGTAGCTCGGAAGTAGAACATCCCTGGGTTCAATTCTTAGGACCACAAAATAATAAATAAATACATAAATAAATAAATAAGCAAGCAAACTAGGTTCCAGTTAAAGATGTTGAAAGTAATGCTAAGAATTTGGAACTTATTTGTCAGTAATGAGGCACTATGGGGGGTTTTCATGGAACAAGATCTGTCTTCTGAATTCCAAAATCCAACACCATACTTGTTATTTGATATCTCCATTTACACAACATTCTCAAATTTAACATGTCCAAACCTACTGTTTCTGACATGTTCCTCCTTGAGTAAACAGTCGTTGAATTTTTGGATAGCTGAAACCAAAATCCTTTACAAGGTATCAAAGATGGTTCCTTCCTTTATATCCTACTTTCAATCCACCTGCAATCCTGATGGCCCAAAATTGACTTTTGGTAAAATTCAATATTCTTGATTGAAAAAAAATAGAAACAGATGGAAGCTTCCTTAACAAGATATATCAGTCTTATGCCATTGTTTTATGTCATCATGCAAGGTCAGGAATATAAAGATTCTCTGAACTATACATTAGAATTAGATAGAAGGATAATAGAAATATAAAAAATTGGAAAGTTAGAAGTAAAACTGTCATATTCCTATATGTCACCAGTGTATTCCTTAAAATAATAAAATATCTGAAAAACTACTACAAACACTAAGTCAGTGAAACAAATAGATAAGTGCCAATAGTTTTCAAATACAAAAAAAAAAAATCAGAAGATACTATGGAAGAAGCAATCCCATTAACAAAACAAAAAAATAAAACAAGATTAAATGCACAGGAATAGAGCAAATAACAAAATTTATAATATCTTGTAAAATGTTAAAGCACCATTACAGAACTACAAGGGAACACAATGAAACACACTCGCCATGTTCTTAAATAGTGGTATTTCCCAAGTGAATCTATAAATATAACAAGATCCCAATTTTAAAATGTTTTAACATTCAAACTCTATATGGAAAAATAAGCAAATAAAATAACCAAGATCATTTGAGAAAACAATGAAGTGGGACTAGGGTTACAAGATGCTGTAACATTATGAAGTCCCATTAAATACTCTTAACACACATCAAAAGACACACAAACCAAGAACTAAGTAGAAAAGCAAGTAATAAATTCTGAGTCAGGCATTCATACTACATACAGATAGCATGGCAAATCCAAAAGAATATTTAATTAATAATATTGCAATGAGTGCACAGATATCTGGAAAAATATATTTAGATCCAACCCATACAGAATAAAATCCAAAGGATCAATGGTGTAAACTTTCAAAATAAAACCATAAAGGCACTGAAAGATTTATAACCTTGGAGTAGGAAAGGTTATTTTAACGATGACTTAAGATGCATAAAAAATACCCACAATAAGCCAACACTTCTATTTGACATAAACACACACTATAACAAGTCAAAATATAAATGGGCCAGGCACAGTGACACATATTTGTAATCCCAGTACTTGGGAGACTGAGACAGGCAGATCACAGGTTCATGGCCAGCCTCAGCAACTTGTAAGGCCCTCTGCAACTTGGTGAGACTATTTCAAAATAAAGAAAAAATAGGGCTGGGAATGTAGCTCGGAGGTAAAATGTCCCTGGGTTCCATCCCCAGTACCACAAAAACATAAAAAAAAACAAAACCAATATATAAATGAACATCAGAACAATGGATATTTATAACTTGGATGACTGGCAAAGGAATTATGTTTCTAAAGAAGACTGATTACTCTAAAATACATTTTAAATTTCGAAAAATCAAAAAACAATTCAATTCTCAAATTCAAAAAAATGACAAGCACTCAAAGGAAAAATGAGAAAAGAATATGAATACACATTTCATACACACACATGGGAAAAATGTTAAACTTTGCTAAGGAAAAACAGAGGCTAACACTAAACTAAGAAATCATTTTTGCCTGTAAGACTGGCAAAAATTTAAAAGTGTAACCACATACTCTAAATGTATACCTGCGGAAAAACAGGACTTTCATACTTTAGTATTGAAAATGTCAATTCATACAACCAGCACATAAAACTTGGCAATATCATTACAATGACCAATGCATTTGCCCTTTGACACAGCAATTCCCCTTCCAAGAATTTATTCTACATGTACTATGTATACACACATGTGTAAAATAACATGTTTACATCATTAACTATAGTGTTTTAATAACCAAACTTGGAACTAATTCATCAATAGAGTCTGTTTACAAAAGCTATGGTAAAACCATACAATGAGCCTTTTGTGGTTATAGACCAACAAAAAGACTAAACATTTTATGCAGTGAAATGGAAAGAACCCCAATGCATGTTATTTAACCAAAACAAAACAAAAACTACAAAACAGGATGTATACTTCACTACCATTTGTATAATAAAAGAAAAACAAAAACTGTATCTATTTGATTACTATAAAAGAAACTCTAGAAAGATTCATTAGACAAAATGCAGACAGAAATAGGAGAAAATGGATAGTTGCAGAAATGGCATCCACCTCACCTCGACACTTTTCCCTACCTCCCATCCTGCACCTCATATCTCTGCCTCAAGATACTCACTCTGGCTAGTTCCATCTCAACCTTTCCATCTCAGCTTAAATAGCAACTACTCAGAGTTTTTCCGGGCCAGGAATCTAGGTAACTATATATACCCCTCCACCTGAAAACATATCCCATTTACTTGATTTCTTTAGCACATTTATATGTTGTCTTTATATGTTTGTTTGCTATTTATAATAATTCTCCTAGATAGGAGGCTTCATATAAGTAGAGATCTATTCTTGAATTTCCATTGACTTCTACAGTATCTGAAACATAGCAGACAGGGTCCACACTAAGTATCTGTTGAACCAAGAAATTTATTATCTCCTATCAATGTAAGCTCAGCACATATTAAGTAGAAGTAGGACATAGTTAGGAAACAGGCTAAAGCAAGGATATGGACACTCTTATATACTGATTTTTTTTTTTTTTTTTTTTTTTGTGGTACTGAGGATTGAACCCAAGGGCATTCTACCTCCAAGCTACACTCCCAGTCCTATTTTTTATTCTTTATTTTGAAACAGGGTCTCACTAAGTTGCTGAGGGCCTCACTATGTTACTGAGGCTGGCCGGGAACGCGGATCCTCCTGTCTCAGCCTCCCAAGTACTGGGATTACAAGCGTGCGCCACCATGCCAGGCTTCTGATTTTTTTTTTTTTTTTTTTAATCAGAGAGGTCAATAAACTCAGTGATGTTGTCCATGGAAAGCATATATATCTTTGTCACATTAAAATGTTCAGGATATTGTAAAAATCATATATGCTAATTAATATTTCAAAACCAAGGTAGTTATTAGGTCTACTACTAGATCATATAATTTACCTTTTATGCTAACAAAAAAGATACATAACTTTTTACTATCTTGATAACTAAAGTTCAATGTAATTAGTCTATTTTTTATTTTAGGTACATTATGCTGAGGAGGGGAATCCTTAAAAGATTTAGATAAAACTGGGAGGAGAGTAAAGAGTTAAAGCAATATCCTGGAAGACTGAACAATCACTGTACAACTAAGGGAAGACCAATAAGGAGAATGCTTTGACCATCAAGGTACGAAATAATAAGGGCTTGTGCTCTGTTGTCAGTTAAGAGAGTGGAAAGTAGTCCTCAGAAGTCCATTTACCCAGACAGATCCCTATCCCTGGTCAGGTAAGGCTAACTTATCCAAGGCAGGCACTTATAATAACAGTAATAGCTAACTCCAATATAGAGATCAGACATCATTCATTCATACATAGTCATTCATATATAATTAATTTCAACCTAACAATAACACTTTGTAGTGGGTTATACTATATATCTTCCACTTTACAGGTGAGACAAATGAGGAGCAAAGATACTAAGGAACTTTTTCAAGTCTCATACCTAGGAAGTGAAGAAACTAAAATGTGAACTCAAGTAGCCTGGTCTGCAATTCATGCCTTAACTCATTACACTATACTAGTTATCACATGCCAATTTCAATAAGCTTTGTGAAGTAGTCAACAAATATTTCACATGCATCTACTATGGGCAGGCACCATTTTAAGACCTAAAGATACAAAAGTAAGTGTGACAAAATCCTTGTGTTCAAAGAACTTATATGGTAAAAGACAACCAATAAACCGAAATGTAATATTCCATAGTAAGTGCAATAAAAACACTAAAATAAGACAAAGAGACTGAGATTAAAAGGCAGGCTGTCCTCTAAAAGAGAACAGCTAGGCGGGGGCTGCCTTGAAAAGCACTCATCACACCTCAGAATAAATAAATAAATACAGATTGACCTACATTTAAAACTTTGCCTTTTCACTTAGAAAAGCATGTTTCTGTGAAGAACCAACTCATACATGAATTACTGAATTACAGGTAATATGATAGGCAGAGTTTTAATGAATAACACTAGATTTCCATCTCTTAATTATAAATTATTTCGGGACAACTTTAAAATACCCATTTTAAATTCCAATGTAAATAACAAATGTATATCTTAAATCACTATTTTAATGGAATAATCACTTAATGCCATTTCATCATGTGTGTGTGTGTGTTACTCAGTAATTTAGCAACTATAGAGAAAAAATTCTCTTTCCTATCATTATTACTAGGTTATTACTAGATCAGCATATTTACTATTTTTACAGTTCCAACAAATAAAATACATTGCCTGAAACACAGTAGGCACTTGATATATTTCTGTAGAAATGAACATTTTTGGAACAAACATGATAAAATATCCAGGGGGGTTTATTTGTTTGTTTCATATTCCTTTTAGTGATTCTTTGATATTTTTCCCCTGAACATTCTTAAATTATGATAGCATTGAGATTCATCTGAGATATATTTGATGGCTTTCTTTAAATGCTGAAAGATAAAATAGGCACTCAGGTAGTGTACTAATATGCTAGAATTATACATTTTTAAGTGGTAATGAAATTCTATCACATATACTGACCACAAAACATTGAAATTATAATCTTTTCAATAAACAATAAAGATATACCTATTAAGAATTTGTAAGCCGGGCGTGGTGGCGCACGCTTGTAATCCCAGCATTCGGAAGGCTGAGACTGGAGAATCTGGGTTCGCAGCCAGTCTCAGCTACCTAGTGAGGCACTCCGCAACTTAGTGAGACCTGGTTTCAAAATAAAGAAAAAAAATAGGGCTGGGGAGTATAGCTCAGAGGTAGAATGCCCCTGAGTTCAATCCCCAGTACCGCAAAAGAAAAAAGAATTTGTAGCCAGGCATGGTGGCACACATTTGTAATCCCAGTACTTGGGAGGCTGAGACAGGAGGATCCAGGTTTGCCGCTAGCCTCAGCTACTTAGTGAGGCCCTAGACCCTGTTTCAAACTAAAGAATGAAAAACAGGGCTGGGGGTGTAGCTCAGAGGTAGAATGCACCTGGGTTCAATCCCCAGTACCGCAAAAAAAAAAAAAAAAAAAAAAATTGTATTTATTTCTTGGATAAGAATGGAAATTGTACATCATTCTTTAATACTTTTCTAAAGGCCTCTTCCCCGGCATAGTTCATTAATGCTAACAGTGTGGATTTTCTAAACGTCACAAGTCGCTTATTTTCAGTGCATACCACAATTCCAGCATTCCTTCGCAAAAAAAAAAAAAAAAAAATCAACTATAAGAAGTAACAAAGACTGTTTTTGAAATCTGAGTGCATAGATGCATGCAAAATCCCTTTCTGCCTTTTAAGAAAGCCTGCTGACGAGGGGAAATGTAATACTATCTTGGAAAAAGATAGAAATAGACATGAGCTGGCCTGTCACTTAGCTAAACGCACCTACAAAATCACTTTGAATAACATCACATTATTACCAATACTGAAAATATTTATACCTATGGAATTTCTTTTATACTCCCCTACATCAAAATCCAACTATGAGGTACTTTTATTTTAATGTTCCAATAAAACTACACATGAGTCCAACCTGTGCTCCCACATGAGGGGTAAGTACAGTTCTGTCCAGATTCCATTAGCACCTCCTTTTAAGCTGTGCTAGAAGACTCTAGCTTCTAAGAATAGGGCCTTTACAAGTAAAAGGCTTTTTCTTAAATAAAACTTTTATTTTAAAATGCCAAATTTGAGAAAAATGGCAAATAAAAGTGATTTCTCAATGAATGACTTATAAATATTTAACATTGATCTTTTTTTTTTTTTTTTTTTTTGTGCAGTACTGGGGATTGAACTTAGGGGCATTTTACCTCCGAGCTATACCCCCAGCACTATTTTTTATTCTTTATTTTGAAACAGGGTCTCACTAAGTTGCGGAATGCCTCACTAGGTAGCTGAGGCTGGCCACGAACTCGGATCCTCTGGTCTCAGCCTCCCAAATGCTGGGATTACAAGCATGGTGCACCACCAAGCCCGGCTTTTTTTTTTTTTTACAATCTACCCCATTGCAAAAGGTTAAAAATTTTTAAAAAGGTACTAGGATTTTACCAAAAGGCTTATAAGAAAATACTTAATTAAAAATTTAACAAAAAGAAAACTTTGAAAGGAACCTGGTAAGGAATTTGAGGACTTAGCAAAACAGGTGGTTGGTTCATAGAATTATATTTAGATCATGCCATATTTTTAGCAACCTGCCTATCTGAAGATGAACACTGCAATTCGATTCAAGAGAAATGCCAATCAGATTACAAATGCTTTCAGTGACTACTCAAAAGCTGCAAAACTAGTTTCTGGGCAGGGATTTCCCAATTACTTACAATAATGATCGTCTATTTACCAGACTGCTTTGAAAGGCAATAAATGATTATACAACTGGCTCTAATTTATTCCCGTAAGCCAGAATTTTTGTTTACAGAATTTCTATACAATCATTTTCATAAAATGTTCTTATTTCAGGATGGTGGCATTCATCCACATTTTTTTTTTCAAAATACGTGGCAAACATATGTCCTTTTGGTACAACCAATAACGTACTCTCAGATTTCATTGAAGGGGAAAAACAATAAGCACGAAATACAAACAACTTGGGCTCTTTCCCCAAATCATTTACGTTTATCACTTTAAGCATTAGCAACTAAAGAACAACATATGAAAATAAGGTACTGGTACTGTTGAATTGTTGACTAAAATAGTTAGCTTTTCAATCTTTAAACAGAAATCATATCCTGGTAATATAATAAGAAAGCCTAAGTGTCCTATGCTTAAACCCACGAATCCTTGAGCAAGTTATTTCATATCTCTCATTCTCAGTTCCATTATCTGTAAAACAAAATTGAAATAATTTTATCAACCCAATGTCCTACAAAAGGAAATATATGGTAAAACGATGTTCATAATAGGAGCTAAGTAACTGTCATGAAACTGAACATATTTTGAAAAAGGATGAAAAATTCTCCACTAAAACCCAGACCCTATACCCACCCTTTTCATCAGTGGCAGAGGATGTTATATAATAAACGATCATTAAAAATAACTCTGAGGTTTAATCTTACTTTGAAATACCCTGTTTAAGGCAAAGAGGTATGTCTCCCTGACAGTTCCTCATTATAAACACCACCGATCAGGCCTGGAACATGGTGTATTCCACATAAACAGACATTGAATAAATGAATGAAGCAATGATACAAAGAAAACATAAGAACTGATTACAAAAGAATAAAGCAGGAGACTTACAGTAAAGCTTTTTATTTTAAAATGATAAGTCTTACTTCTCTCCTCTGACTGCATTCTTTATCTTCCCCTTTTTAGGGGATAAGTGCAGATCTCCAGTGTTAAAGTGAGAGGATACAATGGACGGGAAAGGCATGGCTGATACCTCACCTAGAGAGAATGGTCTTTACCAAGTCCTGTCCCATCAGGATCAAGAAAGAAAAAAAGAAAAAAAAAAAAGACCCTGAATTCATCTACCCAAGGTTTATGTAGCCAGAGGACTCAAGTTCAAACACTGGGATCAAGCAGCCTCAATAATGAAAGATGTATTCTGTAATAATTCTCTTTCTTGTATACACAGAGGTATTTTTAAAGTCATATGAACTTATAAAAAGTAGATAGTTAACTGGGCGTGGTGGCGCACGCTTGTAATCCCAGCATTCGGGAGGCTGAGACTGGAGGATCCGGGTTCGTGGCCAGCCTTAGCTACCTAGTGAGGCCCTCCGCAACTTAGTGAGACCCTGTTTCAAAATAAAGAATAAAAAATAGTGCTGGGGGAATAGCTCGGAGGTAGAATGCCCCTGAGTTCAATCCCCAGTACTGAAAAAAAAAAAAGTAGATAGCCATCAAGGAAATGGCCACATTCTTGTGGGATCTGAGTAGCAGTCCTCAGGACAGCCTCTCTAAATCTCTCATTAAAGCCGGGCGTGGTGGCGCACCCTTGTAATACCAGCATTCGGGAGGCTGAGACCGGAGGATACCGGTTCGAGGCCAGCCTCAGCTACCTGGTGAGGCACTCCGCAACTTAGTGAGACTCGGTTTCAAAATAAAGAATAAAAAATAGGGCTGGGGGTATAGCTCGGAGGTAGAACGCCCCTGAGTTCAATCCCCAGTACCGCAAAAAAAAAAAAAAAAAAAATCTCTCATTAAAATATCCACAAAGACATAAAATCTAAA
>PVLC010003419.1:34399-97938 GCA_004027655.1 Graphiurus murinus
GGGGGGGGGGACGACACCCTAAGGCACATGATGTACTTACACTATTATATCAAGGTCACTCACTGAACTGAACCTCAGAGGGAGGGAGGGTGAGGGAATGGGGTGGGAATTGGGGAAGGGGTCAAATGAGAAATGTGTGCAAATATGTCATTAACAATTTGTACCCAACAAAGATGTACGCTTACAATGCATGAATTACTACAATAAAAAAAAACTATATTTACTATATATGTTCACGAAATATTGTCAAAATAGTATTTAAATAATAAATACTTAAATTTAAGTACTTAATACAAAGTAAATGCAAAAACAAATACAAAGACCAAAATACTATGTGTCATATTAGTAGCATGTATTTTCCTAGCTTAATTTTAAAATTTATAATTATCTTAGCAAATGATACTCTTCAATTATTATATAGACATATCTAGCCATTTTTCATTTGTTATGTCTCTTTTTTTTTTTTTTTTTTTTTTTTTTTTTTTTTTTTTTTTTTTTTTTTTTTTTTTTTTTTTTTTTTTTTTTTTTTTTTTTTGGTACTGGGGGCATTCTATCTTCAAGACACAGATACAGCTACAGGCCTTTTTATTTTAAAATGGGGTCTTGCTAAGTGCTAAGTTTCTGAGGCTGGTCTCGAACCTGCAATCCTCCTAGCTTATCCTCCCAAGTACTATGAGTTGCAATGCCTCACTTTCTCGTCTACTTTCTAAATAGAGCTGGAGTTTTATTTGTCTTACCAGTAAGCTGATAATCCAACATTCCAACATGTGGTTTTCCCCCTTAATAGATTTTTGGCCCTCTAAGATTTATCATAAATGTATCTTAAGCTTCGGCAACTGTCACAGGAAACTAACTTAAAGCAATTATTAAAACTTGATCTGCTGTCAGAAGCCAACTCAGTTTTTGACAAATTATATTGTCAAAGAAACCACAAGCCTGGCCTAAAATATCTAACTGCTTTCATTGTATAATAACCTATAGGCCCTCCAAATTACCCAGGCACTTCTGAACCACCCCCTTCCCAGCAAGCACTATCCCCAGAACCCATTTCAGATGTGGTCATGGAGGAGGAATGACAAGACCCTACCAGAAAGTAGAAATTAAGGGCCTTGGAAACTGATGGATTTCTCAGAAAAATTAATCATGAAACGCCAAGGAACACTCTTCCTGCAGCAAAGTAGGTCTCCACAATTCCTCCCCATGAAGTAGAAAAACTGCTGTGGATCAGTGACTATAGGTATCTCCCTTTCTTCCTACAGAAAGGTAAAGTTAGGGTACCCGTCATGCTGGTCATTCAGGGTTTGAAAAGGTACAGATAACTTGACTTTTTAATTCATCTATCACCAAATCACAAAGATTTACATCTGGACTTTATAGAGAAGCTGTGCATCTATCACCCAGAAATCGTGGGCTTTGACTCAGAGGCAGTGTACCTGTGAGCTTGTGTACACAAAATGAGTACGTTTGATGTATAGCAAAATAAGAGCAAAGGACTATTTGGTAAACAGAAGGGCAGCCTGTGGGAAGGGCAGACTGTTAGTTATCACTAATATCTATGTTCTTCTCTTCCTCCTGGGATTATCATTGCCCCGCATTTTCCAGCCCTTTTGCATCTTGGTAAAGCCAATAAACTAGTCCTTATCAACAGAATACACATAAAAATGGCTTGTATCTCCTTTGAGCTGAGGCAGTCAAGAGCCAATAATAAATTATTTATCTAGTTCATGAATGGATTTTAAATTAATAAATGAAATACTGTTTTAATTGAAAGATATTACTGTACCACTAATACCAAATAGTACTTGCCAGGTAATAAGTATTTGTTGAAAAGAATAAGCAATCAGTTTCTTCCCCTGAGTATAAGTATAAACTGGACAGCTTAAATATATTCTACAGAAAACAGTAGTTATGATAAGTAAAACAAGAATAAAGCCACTAGGAGCCTGGCAGTGGCGCACACCTGTAATACTGGTACTTGGAACACTGAGACAGGAGGATCACAGGTTCAAGGCTAGTGCAATAAATTAGCAAAACCCTGTTTTGAAATTTTAAAGAAAAAATGATCTGGAGGTATAGCTCAGAGGTAGAACAGCCCTGAGTTCAAGAAGAATGAAGAAAAGAGAAAGAAGAAAGGAAAAGGAAGAAGGAAGAAGATGAAGAAAGCTACGAGGAAGTGATGTAAACACATATGAATAAGTTAATAAATGAAATGGAATTAATTTTGGTAGCATACAAGTATTTCAACTAAAATTGCTAAAATAATTTCTCTGGATTGAATAACAAATATAAAGAACCACATATTGGGTACATATTAATAAAAATTAACTGCTTTAGCTTTTTCATTCATGCATGTATTAAGCATTTCCACATGCTGCTTTAGCTGCTAAAGTAAGTCTATAAATGAGATGGTAATGTAAACAAATAACTTCATTTCAATATATAATAAAAGTATATATGTATTAAAAGTCAAGTGTTAGAACAAATGTCTGGTCAACTTTGCACAGAGAAGATGAGAGGCAAGGGAGGGAGGCTCAAAATGGAATAGGAAGGATAAGTAGGAAGGAAAAGACATTCTAGGCAAGGAGAAGAGCAAATATAAATTCAAATAATTATGAATATTAAAGCAAATCTGTGATAGAATCAAGCAAATGTTTCCAGAGTAATTATCTCTTTCTTGTCACCTTTTCCTCTGTCATTTCCTTTCTTGGTTAATGGCCACAAGATCACTTGGTCACGTAAGCCAAGGTTATTAGGATCAGTGTGGTCTCCTCTTAGGTCTATAATTTGAAAGAGTTCATAAAGCTAGTCCCTAAGGATTGCAAGATTGCTCCCCTTCAGTACTGTTTGGCAGTCTGATAACTCTTCGTTGTAGGGGACAGTTTCATGCATTGTGAGATGTTTAGCAGCATCCCTGGTCTCTATTCAATATCTGCCAGTAACATGCTCTCTTTAAAGCCCCCACTGGTCTTGATAACCAAAAATGTCTTTAGATATTGTCAAATGTCCCATAGGAGACAAAGTGCTCCCAGTTGAGAACCACTGGTCTATATTCATTCACCTGCCACAGATACTATTCTCCACGGCAGCCATATTTCTCAGCTAATTTCTCTTCCTTACCCATAGTAGAATACAGCAGTGGCCCTCCCCCATGTGGTAGCCCTGCAAATGTTGAGCAACAGAAGACAATGGAACTTTGAAACCTACCTCAGTATTTGAACCTGTCCCTATTTCCAAGAACTACTCCCAGTCAATAACTGAATGCAACAGGGATACCAGGCAGACCTGTTTGGGGGAGGTATGGGATTCTGGCTTAAGGAAGGTTTTGCTGAAACTTGCTCAGACTGCCAATCAGCCTCAGATGCTTCTACCAAACATTTTCATCCTCCCTCTTCACCTGTTTTAGACTTACATGGCTCTTCCAGCTCTCTCCTGAATTTTTCTAACAAAGGCACTTCCCCAAACAAAATTCCAATTTGACATTTGCTTCTTGGAAAACCTAACCCATTTTAGAATGTTGAAAGCAGAGGTATAGGAAATTCTATTGTTACTTGAGTACTTAAGCATGTCAGTAACTAAAAGAGTTATGCATTTTCCCAACAAATATATGTGTAAAGAATGGCATGTATAATGATCTTGAGCTACATTAGTTCTGAGAAAGTAGGAAGTTTAGAAAATAATAAAAGTATTTTTTTTCCAAAACAGACAAAAAACAGTACAGGCACTATTGATAGCTTCCATACTCTTATTTCCTGTCTGAACAAGAAATTACTAAAGCAACTCAATAATCAGTCGTCTAAGAGAAGTAGTGCCTGACCGGCTGTGAATGGTTCCTATGAGAAACTTCAAAAAAAGTACACACAACCACTGCCGGCTACTCTAGGAGAATACTGTATAAGCCAGATGCAATGTCTGGTTTTATGACATCTGGAAACTGTTTCATTCAAGAAAAATGACTGTATTGCTACAAATTCCACCATGAAATACTGAAGTTAACTGTCTAGGTGGCCAAGTTGGTCCCTAAGGGTCTTTGGAAGAAGGGAATCCACATGAGAAGATGGCTACCAGAGGAATGGGGAACTGTCAAGAATAGTTTATGCATGATATGTGCATAGCATCCTGACAAGTACATGCCAATAATACTGCAGCTTATTAAATATTGATCTCCCTACTTTGCCAAGAACATTTATCAACATTATAAGAATATAAAAAGTATTACCACAAAAAATAAGTTTAGACTTGAATGTAAGGATATTAAGGCATGATGATTATACATTCTCTGACCATCTCTGAGTGGGTTAATAACAGAGTTTGATTAGCCATTACACTACTCATAGTTAATTTTAAGATCCAGCTCCATTTTCCTATCTCCTATGGATTTTGAAAATGGATACGTAAAGCACTGTTCAGAAAAGTTTGAATCATGGAATAAATAAATACTATACTTACAGGAAAGAAAATTATAGAGAAGAAAAGATTAGAAAGAGTTACAGATGTCAAACAAAGAAAATTTCTGGCAGACTCTTAGCCTCTTCTGGTTGTTAGGTTCAAAACACTTAGAAAGAAAACTAAACAATACTAGTCATGGTTCAGTGATTTAGTGAAAAAAAAAAAAAACATGCAAATACCAAGACTTCTAAAAGTGGGAAAAAATAGTGATAAAGTAATTGAAAGAAAACATTAGTTCACATGTTTAGGGTTAATGAACACTAGTAACTGAATGAAATCAATAAAAATGTTGGGGTATCAGTTTAAACAAATAGTTACACAGAAATAATATTTTTAAAGTACTAATTTGATTTTTCATTCCCTTCCTCTAAAAGTCACTTTCCCCAGCAGCCTCCAGAGAAAGAAAGGGTAGATGCTACCTCAACAGCAAGACGGAAAGGTGAAGGGTCAACTAAAGAAGATGTAAAGGGGAATTCAGTAGATTCTTCAAAGAAAAGGGCAATGGAAGCAAGGGAAACAGATGGTAAGGTGTGTATGTGTGCTAATGTCTCCCCAGAGATTAAAATCCCAGAATTGGAAAGCATATTAGATGGTTTCAATGGACTGCCAAGAGAAGCACTTCAGCACTAATGCGTAGGACTCGAGAAAGGGATCTTCTATGCAGGTTCCCACATACTCTGAAACTAGAGGTGTGGAAGAGTTTGGCAAAAGGAAGAACTGAGTGCTTCTTGACTCTCAAATATTATAGAGGGTTTTAAGCTCTTAGAAGGACCTGGAAGATCACCAATAGCATCACCAGGCCAGCTTAACTGGGGAAAGTGCTGCATCAGAAAACAAAGTGACCCTGCATGTGAGGGTCACAATGCATCAGCCAGACAAGAAATCAAACTGGTGCTACAGCCAGAACTCAAAAGGGATGAGTCATCTGAACTATTTTTCCCACAATGCCCTAAAATACCAAATCAAGAAAATATATTGACCAAGACAAATTTGTGGTAGTAAACCTAAATTTTTTCCAAACTAAACATTATTTTAAGATGTTTTTAAAAAAGATAACTTTTCCTTTGAAGTATAATTAGCTGTGTATATATTAGTGTTTCTGCCATCCATCCTGACGTTGCAGATACTTTACCATGATCTACAGCAGAATGGAAGAAAACTGTTCAAACCATTTTATGTAAATACAACTCAAAATAAAAGCTTGAAAAAGAGCAATAATATTTGCCAAATTTACTTAGTAAAGACATCTTAAAGCTGAAAGGAGATATTTCATTTGGCCTGGAGAGAACTGTTATCAGTTTTTTATTCAATCACACAATAAATAGTAATGATGTTCTAAAAATATTTTTGAATACCTCTCTAAAAGTATAGTTTGAACTTTTGGTCCCCAGAACTGTGAGAAAATAAAATTTCTGCTGTTCAAGCCAAAAAATAAAAAAATAAAAAATAAAAGTATAGTTTGTTGGTTTTTACTAAACAAAGGCTATAAGACTTAGGAACACTAGAACCCTGTAACCAAATTCCTAATTCTTGGTTTTTTTTTTTTTTGTTTGTTTTTTTCTTGAATATATAGTTAACAGAGGAGTTACTGATGAAGAAAGCTACAATCTGTTGTCTTAGAGTAAGTGTCCTTAACATGTGGTTCCATGAAATGGGATGGGAAACAAGTTGCATCTTCATTCTCACTAACCTCTGATACTGAACATTTTTTTTCAATTATGATTGTAATTGAAACTACAGACACTGTGGCTTTGTTACCAATAAAATGATACTTTCATATCACATTAGAGTTCATGTAACTAACTGTATTGGTTACATTCATTACACTATGAAAGTATAGTAGTAAATTTTATCATTTAATGCATTAATAAATAAGATATATTACTATGTTACAACTTGGTTTTGCAACATTCTGACTAATGTTCTTACTTAATTGACTTCAATACTACATATGGTATTCTGCACATTTAAAATTATTATGCTAAAAAAGGGTTCTGGGTTTAACCAACTTGCTTAAGTTCATGGAAAAACAAATGAAATACACAGTCCAATATTTTTTTTTTTCTTCTCTCCTCAGTACAGTTTTCAAACGATCCCCATGGATCCCCATCTTTTATTTTTTTGTCACACAAATGATCATTTCTCATTTTCAGGCACCAGGGCTTTGTAAATAAATTGTATCTTTTCAAATGCAATGTGTTTTAAACAGTCAAATTCTACCTCCTCCTCCCTATTCCATACTTCCGATTAATGGTCATCCATACACTATCAACAAAACAAACTTTCTTTTCAAACCTTGCCAGTGTAAACCTTTTCATTTCACGAATATTTATTCTCTTTTCCTTCTAGCATTCTAAATTCTGGTAAATTTACCAAAATTTAAGTAAATGCAGAGGGTTCAGCTTTAGCAGGACCAGAGATGGATGCATCTGGGTATAGACAGTCCTGCTGTTGGAAACCACAATCCACTGTGGCAGTAGTCTATCAACCTCTCCAGCATCTAACAAGTTCAGTAAAGATGCTCTCCCAGCTCTGCTCAGAGGGTCGATTTTTTCCAGCAGGCAGAGACTTGCTCATCCTGGCATTAGAACTTTCCAACTCCTCTGCTTACTGCAAGGAAGGAGTGGCTTCGGGGTTCGGTTCACCTAGGTGTTAACCCCTCCTGTGGCCCACTCTGAATTCCTAGGTCATCAACCTCCAACTTGAAATCTCACAGCCCAGCTCCAGAACGCAGCCCTTGCTTGGATCTCATGAAACCGCTCAGGGACCCGAGCACTGAGCTTACCAGTCCTCCACATAGGCTGAAGACCGCTGTGTGATCCTCTCTCGCGTTAACCTGGCCCCGGTAGAAGCAGTGGCGCAGGTCTGGGGGCGCTGAGCTGCGCTCCCCGGCGCTGCGCGCGGGGATCCCCAAGTGAACCTCTGTGTAGCCGGCGGCCAGGAAGGCCGCGTCGGCGCTCAGGTTTAGCTGGAAGAGCTGCCCGTAGGCACTGATACGGTAGTGGGTCCTGAACGGCGTGGGTTCCAGAGCCCCGGAGCTGCGTTTCTTCCGGCTGAAGTGGCGGCTCTGCGGGAACACTTCTCCAAACTCATTGACCCGCGCGGGGGTCACCACTTCGTAGGAGGTCAGTGTCTTCACAAGGGCTTCTGCAACGACAGCGATGCAGCCATTGAGCCCCCACGCGTTCCCAGCCCCACATTTCTTCCACCACGCATCTGCACTAAAGGTCCCAGGTCCCGGTATACCCGGGGGCGCAATAAATGCACACATGCTGGCGATCGTGTGTACACACACATACACATACACACGTGCGCACGCCGTTTTCCCACACCCCCGATTTGCTCTGCAAGCAAAGGACCCTGCCACTGACGGGCCTGGGCAGCCCACCTCCTCCTCCTCCTCTCCCTCTGGGCTTCGCTGCCGCCCACTCGTGCCCTCGGAGCGCAGCTCCACCCTGCTCCACGCGCCCCGCCGCGTGGCCCGGCGCGCAGGATTCCTCGAAACCCGGTCCCCGAAATGTCTCCGGATGCTAAGAGCTGGGTAGACCCAGAGTCCAGGGATTCCCCGCAGGTCCAGTGTCCCCCGATCCGCAAAGTCGCTGGCCCCCTCCATCTGCAAGTCCCACTCGCGCCCCGGACCCCATCTCACGCCGGGGGCTGACCTTACCTTGTCTGGGGTGGAAATGGACTTCCCAAGACCTGGCGATGAACAGCGAGAGCTGGTAGAGCAGCCCCGTAAGCCACTTGGCCACCCGCATGGTTCCCCCCAGGGATCCCGAGCCGCAGGCCGCCCGGCCGGCTGCCCCGCGCTCCGCCGCCGCCTCTCCTCCGCTCGCCGCGCCCGCCCGCCCGCCGCCCCGCGCCTCAGCAGCCTCCGGAGCAGCAGCCCGGGCCCCGCGCCGGCCAGCCTCGCCACGCCGCCCGCCTCCGCTCCCCGAGCCGCTGCCTCATCGCACTGCAGCCCTGCAGCCCCTGGCTCTCCCGCCCGCCCGCAGCGCCCTCAGAAGCCCTCTCCCGAGGTCCTGCTCGGCGCGGGGAAAGCGACTCGACCTCGCAGGAACCGTGCCAATATAGCCTCCTCCGCGGGGCGAGCGCCCGGAGAGCCCGCCCCCAGGGACCCTGCCCGGCCAATCAGCGCCAGGCGCGGCCCGGCTCCCCTCCCGCGCGCAGCTCAGCCGGCCCCACGCGGACAGCAAGCCTCCCGAGTTGTTGCAGCTGTGGGCGTGCAACGTGGTGTGCAACCCCAGGCCGGGTCAGACACCACTCCGCACCGACCCAGCACCTATAAAACCCCGCGAGATACAAGTATTCAGATAGGTGATAGATGTGTGCTGTTTTTAGTCCTTACAATAAAATGACAAGCATTAGGTCGAAAGTTTTCTGTTAATGTTTCGAGGTCATTTTTAGGCTCTCAAATAAGCAACCAAAAACATAAGGTACACTGGGAAGTTCCTATAGGCAGAGATGCTACCGATGACCTTAGTGGCCAGGCCTTTGGTGGTGGTGGTGTTGGTGGTGGTGTTTTGTTCTATTTTGTTTGCACTGGAGATTGAATCAAAGGGGTATTCAACTTCTCAGCTACACCCCAGCCCTATTTTGTTTGTTTTGAAACAGCACCTCTCTAGGTTGCTAAGAGTTTTGTTAAATTGCTGAGGCTGTTCTCGAACCTGTGATCCTCTTGTTTCAGCCTCCCAAGTACTGGAATTACAGGTGTGTGCCGCTGGACCTAGCTCCAGGCCTCATTTTCAAGGGTCTCTGTGTATGCTAAAAGTTTCCCGAACTTGAAGAGTGTTGGGGTTGGGGGGCTGAATTTACAACAATTGTCAAGCACCTCTTGATGAACATTGCTGACAATCTCCTAAAGAAATTCAAGAAAAAGATCTGCGTCTCCAAAGTTCCAGTAATGTACTGTGATCTAATATTTTTCCATCTAAATATTTGTTTTTGTACTTAATTGTGTATAAAGATTCCCCCCTCCAGATTATATAAATGTCAAGACCCACAATATTTATCTGCCCCTGCCTACAAGTCATTATTTTTATGAGTTTCAACTGGTCATTTCACAGTGTTCATACATCCTTCACATATAATATTCATATGACCCCATGTATACATAATTATCCTCCTTGACAATAATTGTAGGTCTGAATCCAGTTTTGTGGTCAAGTTTCGGTTAAATTGGATGAACTTTGGTGGGAGGAAAAAACAATTGTCGGTTGTTTCAGGGCTATTTGCTCCCATCCCAATCCACTTGTTTGATTTACAGATTCCATAATTACTTCTCTCTATCACCAGTATGAAAACGAAAGGAGAAGTGGCTTGAAATCCAACAATGGATGACAAAAAATGTAAGAGAAGAAGTAAAGGAATATGTGGGTCAGTCTTCCAAACACAATGGAACACACTCTCAGTTTGAATCCTGGTTACCCTTCCTCCTCTGAGCTCTCGACAATAGGATGCTGTCTTTTAGATTGCTCCCTCTTTTGACATGGCTCTTCGCTTTTATATCCTATCCTTGGTCTATCTGTTGTTCACCACAAACATGGAACAACCAAGTTTCCTTTGTTCAGTCTTACATCTCCAAAGGAAAATCACCCAGCTTAGTGATGATGATAATTCTTCCACAATCACTTTTCTTCTTTTGTAGCCCTTTCTTACAAATGACATTTCATTTATCAGAGAATTTCAGACTTCTGGTGGTTTGCTTCTAACATTAAACATATTGTTGCTCCTAAAAATGTACAAACACACACCTGTCTATTCAGTAGTTACCTTCAGTATTTGGTCACTTTAATTACATTACTCTGAATGCATTTGTGCTTTAGGAGTCAGTCTTTTCCTCCTACCAATAATAGAAAACAGAGCTACACCTGTTTAATTGTCTATCTGACTACTGACTGTAGACAAAATAGATATTTCATTTCCATCACTGAGTGTTTGTATTCAAAGCAGTATTTGCAATGGAGCATTTGGTTTTCAAACTAACTTTTTTGGAAATAGGGTGTTAAGAATGGGAAGATGAATGAGATGTGTGTTCTATGCCATAATCATTAGAGTTTTCAATAAAAAGTATTATTTTCCTCATTTTATGGAAGATAAATATTGTGTTTTCTATAACATCTAAGTAACTGAACTGGATTTCTGCCAAACCTTTCTAAATTCAAATGCTGTTCCATTATATTAGACTATTAATATTATTACATTCCTCCTCTACTAATGAAAATGCCATAAACAGCTGTTTAAATCAAGCTATTTCCTCACATTGACAATTAGAGGTACCATATATAGAATTCCTCTGACATACCAGGCATTATGTAATGGACTTTAAAAAGATTACCTTATTTAATTTACCCATTACACCCATAAGACTCAGAGAAATTAATTCACTCTTGATCAAATTAGACTCAAATTCCTTTGGTTTCAAATTCCGTGCTTTTAGAAGAAAGTTCAACTCGTCATATTAGCTCAAATCTAATGCACAACTCTAGCAGGCCAGCAACAACTCTAAAAATGAAAGCCATAGTCAGGTATGGTGGGGCACATCTATAATCCCAGTACTAGGGAGGCTGAGACAGAAGAATCACAGGTTTGATGCCAGCCTCAGCAGTTTAGTAAGACCTGCTTAAAAAATAAAATAAAATAGAGTTTGTGGTGTAGCTCAGAGGTAGAACCCCCATGGGGCTCAATACTCAATACTATATGAAAAGAAAAAGCCAGGTGTGGTGATACACGCTTGTAATCCCAGTACTTGAGAGGCTGAGATAGGATCCTAGGTTCATGGCCAGCCTCAGCTACTTAGTGAGGCCTTCTGCAACTTAGTGAGACCCTGTTTCAAAAATAAAGAATAAAAAATAGGGTGAGGATATAGCTTGGAAGTAGAAGGCCATTGGGTTCAATCCCTAGTGTCATAAAAAAAATAAAAGCCATATTTATATCAAATACAATTTTGTTTGATTGGTAATTCAGAGAAACATCTTTATAAATACAAGCTATGCAACCAGATTGACAAAATATGAAGAAAGCATTTTCAATCATGCCCACCAGAAATATGCTCACTATACTCACGGAATGAATAAACTTTAAAATCCTATTTTTATTTACTCTGTGTATGTGTGTGTGTGTGTTACTGGGGATGGAACCCAGGGGCATTCTACCTCCGAGCTACACCCCACACCCCATTTTATTCTTTATTTTGAAACAGGGCCTCACTAAGTTGCGGAGGCTGGCCGTGAATCTACCAGTCTCAGCCTCCTGTCTCAGTTTCCCAAGTACTGGGATTACAAGCATGCACCATAACACTGGGCTAAAATCCTGATTTTGTAACCAGTTGTGTATAGTGGAACAAGTTGACCTAATGTAAGCCTATTTTCCTCATTTGTTGAATTAAGATAATAGAAACTCTTACGGTTTTTTAAGATGATTAAAAGAGATAATACAGGTAACATATTCGGCATAATAATGGACAAAATATATATTCTCAATATATGTTCGTGCTGATTATGGTTTTTATTACATGACAATACAAGACTGAATGCTCATACCAAAAGGAGAATCTATTTGAATACAAACTACTTTTCTAATATTAGTGGTCACTGGGTAGGCTAGACAATCTTCACAGTTTACCTCAGTGCAAAGTCTTGGGCAGTCTAAGATAAACTAACTGGTCACTCGAGTTCAGAGTTTCTCAATCAAGGCAATGCTGACTTTGGGGGCTGGATGACTCTTTGTCATTCTGCTCTGTGTATTGTATATCCCCTACCCTCTAGAGGCCAGTGATACCCCACCTTGGCTTTGACAGCCAAAAATATTTCCGGATTTTGTCAAATGTCTCCTAAGCACAAAATCAGTCCCAGGGGAGAACCAGTATTATTGAAGTGGGATAGAACTGGGAAATGCTAAATGCATAGGTGTAGTTAGGCAGCATGCCACAGGCTAACACTGCTCCATTCTTAATTACATGTGGCCAAATGCTTAGCAGAGACTGTTTATGTATTCTAGCAGGTGTGAAAATGATCTATCAACATAATTAAATCAGAGTAAAATTGTGGCCATTCTATTAATAATCTAAAAGCATTATCACTGTTTCATTGTATACAGAGAAGAATCAGACTTCTCTGCCCTAGCACACATTACATTGTGTCCTAATTGGCTATGTATTTATCTGTATTAAGCACTAGCTTATTAGGATCATGTGAGGTGAGACTATAAAAAGGTGTTTACGGCAATATCCCCAGTACCAAATGTTATGCCTCTGGAATAGAAATAAACTAAATGTTCATCAAATTCATAAATATTTATATTAAATTTTTACGGTCTAAGGATAATTTAGGCAATCTTACCAACTCTTTTAACTGAAATATTTATGCCATTCATATTTAGCATTATTTTTGATATGGTTACATTCAAGATGATCATCTTGTTATTTTTTCTATTTATACTACCATTCTTTGTTTCTTTTTTTTCTCTTTTTCCATCTTCATTTGGATTGAATGAAGATATTCTATAATTCTACTTAATCTCCTTTGTTAGCTGTAACTCTTTTGTTACTTAGGTGATTACTTCTGGATTTGTAGTATATATCTTTAACTTATCTTTGTCCACCTGCAAGTGATAGTATGCTAATTTGATTTCTTCTCTCCCAACCTTTGTTCTGTTGCTGTCATACATTTGACCTTAACATGTTATAAATCCCATAGTACAAAGTCGCTATTATTATTAAACACTTCCATCTCATTTAATTTTCCTGAAAATTAAAGGCTTCCTGTAACATTTCTGATAAGGCAAGTCTGCTGGTGATAATTTTTTTAACTTTTGTGTGTCTTTAAAAGTCTTTATTTTACTTTTATTTTTAAAGCCTATTTATTTCCAGGTATAGACTTCTATGCTGAGAATGGTAAGGTTTTTTTTTCTTTTCTTTTAGTACTTTAAAGATGTTGCTTTACTGTTCCTTTGCTTCTCAGTAAATTTTTTTCCCAATTAAAAAAAAAAAATCTGAGCCGGGCGTGGTGGCGCATGGCGCATTTGGGAGGCTGAGACCGGAGGATCTGGGTTCTCGGCCAGCCTCAGCTACCTAGTGAGGCCCTCCGCAACTTAGTGAGACCCGGTTTCAAAATAAAGAATAAAAAATAGGACTGGGGGTAGAGCTCAGAGGTAGAATGCCCCCTGAGTTCAATCCCCAGTACCAAAAAAAAAAAAAAAAAAAAAAAAAATCTATCTAGAGTCCCTCTTATGCCTCATCTTCTCCCTAGCATCTGCATATTAGGGAGAACATATGCTTTTTTACTCTTTGTGACTGACTAATCTCACTTAACATAATGTTTTCCAGTTGCATCCATTTCCCTGCAAATAACATGATTTTGTTCTTCTTTATGGCTGAGTAAAATTCCATTATGTACATATCCAATAGATAAGCAAAGAAGTTAATTTAACCAAAGGGGATGGACGGGGAGGTGGGGTACATCCTAATGCACATGATGTACTTTCACAAATATATCAAGTCAATCACTAAACTGAACTTGAGAAGGAGGGAGGGCGAGGGAGTGGGGTGGGAATTGGGGAAGGGTTAAATGAGAAATTTGTGCATATATGCCTTTATCAGCTTGTACCTAACAAAGATGTATGATTACAATGCACCAATTAATAAAAACAAAAATCTATCATCTTCATCCTCTGTTTATAGAATATCTTTTTTTTCTTTTTCTTTTTCTTTTTGCAGTACTGGGGATTGAACTCAGGGGCATTCTACCTCCAAGCTATACCCCCAGCCCTATTTTTTATTCTTTATTTTGAAACAGCGTCTCACTAAGTTGCGGAGTGCCTCACTAGGTAGCTGAGGCTGGCTGAGAAACCAGATCCTCTGGTCTCAGCCTCCCAAATGCTGGGATTACAAGTGTGTGCCACCACGCCCAGTTAGAATATCTTTCTGTTGTGGCTGCTTGTAACATTTTCTTTCCATCACAAGTTTATACAACTTAATTATGGTGTACCTGATGTGATTTTCCTCATGCTGTGTGTGTGCATATGTGTGTGTGTGTGTGTGTGTGTAAGTGACCAGAAGTTCACTGAGCTTTTGTGTTTATTATTTCATCAAATTTGCAAAACTTAGGATATGGTTTTATTTTATTCATTTTTCTTCTTCTCCTTCAAGTATCCCAATTATAGATATATGAGCCTGCAGGAAGTCAGACAACTCTTTGAAAATGCTTATTCTTTTAGATTATCTTTCTTTTTTAATCTGTTTCATTTTAGATAATTATTTTGCTACTTATATATGATCATTAATATTTTCTTCTGCCACATCTATTCTGCCACTAATTCTGTTCTACATCTTTCATCTCACATATTGTAGTTCTATCTTTAGAACATTAATTTGAGTCATACTTTTTTGTGTCTTAATGACTTTTATTTATTTTTTGGACATATGGAATATAGTTATAATAATTTTTATGTCCTTTCTAAAGGTCAGTTCTGGGTCAACTTTGATTTATTGATTTTCCCTCTCATTATTGGCTATACTTTATGCCTGATAATGCGGGCATGATTTCCTTGTAATCTTTTTTTTTTTTTTTTTTTTGTGGTACTGGGGATTGAACTCAGGGGCATTTTACCTCCGAGCTATACCACCAGCCCTATTTTTTATTCTTTATTTTGAAACCAAGTCTCACTAAGTTGCGGAGTGCCTCACTAGGTAGCTGAGGCTGGCGCGAACCCGGATCCTCTGGTCTCAGCCTCCCGAATGCTGGGATTACAAGAGTGCGCCACCACGCCCGGTTCCTTGTAATCTTTATTGGATGTCATATATTATGGATTTTACTTTTAGAATACTGGATTTTGAGGGGTTATTTATTTACTTATTTATTTTGGGTAATGGGGACTGAGCCCAGAGGCATTCTACCTCTAACCTATCCCTCCTCCTTTATTTTTTTACTTGAAATAGAGTCACCCTAAGTTGCTGAGAGTCTCGCTAAGTTGCTGAGGCTAGTTTCCAACCTGCAATCCTCCTGTATCAGTCTCTCAAGTACTGGGATTACAAGAATGTACCACTATGCCTGGCTTTTTGTATAAATCTTGAGCTTTGTTGTGTATATGGTTAAATTGCTTGGGAACAGACTCTTTCTAGATTTAAAATCTGCCCTTAGGATTTGTTAAGCAAGGGTAAAGCAATGCTCTGTCTAGGGACAATTATTCCCTACTCCTGAGTCAAGACCTTTCTGTGTATTGTAAATGCCCAGGAACCAAGAGGCTTTAGTGAGACCAGACACTATCCCTGGCCCTGCAAGAGTCAAGAGCACTCTTGCCACCAATCATTTTGGATGATTCTTTCTTTTTTTGTTGTTGTTGGGGATTTTTTGCATAGGTTCTTTAGATGCATGTGTACTATTTTTAAAGACTTCAATATTTCACAGTGTTGAGATATCAAGAAAAAAATTATTTTGAAAAGTAAATACTGCTGCATACATACAGTAGTTCCCTTTTTCCAAGAACTTGCTTTTAAAACGGGGTGGGAGGGAGGAAGAATGGACTTTCAGCTCATATAACAGTTATCATAAACAAATGAGGAAGAAGTCATGTGGAAGAAATTATATACATATATTCAAAGAGGGACAAGAAGGCTCAGCATATCAAGTGGCAACAGAAACAAAACACGCTTGCTAAAGGTGAGTGCCAACCATGGATGGAATGTTACATTCCTTTGGGACACATTAGAGATTGAGTATTTGAGCAGGTTGTCTTCTTGGAGCAAATTTTATCCAGAAAAACAGAGGAGGTGAGGAGTCAGAGCTGTAGGATGAGATGTGTCTCTGTGGCTACAGGAGAAGACAGAGGGTAGAAGGCTATTCCACACCTCTCAGCTCCAAGAAAGAGCTGAGCCAGGAAAATCCAGTGAATGCAAGGATGAGTTTTTATTTTAAGGATTTCACATAATAAATGCAAATATACTGTAAGGAACAAGTGTGGGAAGAGCATGAAAACTTACAGATGAAGAAAACAAAGTGGAAAACTGTTGCAATAGAACAGTTAAAAGTTGTGAGCAGACATTTTGTCATGAACGTTAATAATTAATTAAATCATTGCAAGCCGGGCATGGTGAGCAATCGGGAGGCTGAGACCGGAGGATCCGGGTTCGAGGCCAGCCTCAGCTACCTAGTGAGGCACTCCGCAACTTAGTGAGACTCGGTTTCAAAATAAAGAATGAAAAATAGGGCTGGGGTTATAGCTCAGAGGTAGAATGCCCCTGAGTTCAATCCCCAGTACCACACACACACACACACACACACACACAAAAAAAAAAAAATCATTGCCTTTGAAGTAACATCTCAAAGCAGAAATGGGAGAATTTGGGGAAGATGTAAAAGACAATGGTAGAAATAAAATATAATCTGGCAGGATTCATATAAAAGAAGTAGAAAAGGAAAAGTACCCTAAAAAGTAAAATTGAAAACATCATGAGGGAGATTCGAAAATATGAGAAAGCCAACAAGGAACATTGAGAAAATGGACAAATGGCCACATTGAAGTAGGAAAAAAAAAGAAGGAAGGAAGGGAAGAAGGGAGGAAGGAAGGAAGGAAGGATGGAAGGAAGGAAGGACGGAAGGAAAGAAGGAAGGAAGAAAGGAAAGACAATTATAAATAAAAGATACACACTGGAGATTCACATAAACATATACATATTTGGAGTAATCCCTAAAAATATGATACAAATGAACAGAATAATTTTTAAAGTTATAATTCAAGAGAACCTTTGTTGAAATAAAAGACTCAAATCTTCATATTGCACAAACACACTGCATATAAAGTAATTGATCATAAATGGTCAACATAAAGACATTTCCTAATAAAACCACTGAACTTTAAAATAAATACTACTTTTTTCCAACCAGGCAAAATAAATTTTATTTATTAGGAAAAATAAGTAAGTCATATCCATATTTCTCCAAAGCAGCATTCAATATCAGAAGACATTCAAAATCAGGACAACACTCTTAATATACCTAATCAAGAAAAGAAATATGAGTTCAACATTTTATCTAGCCAGGCCCTCCTTCAAATATAGAGTATGGAAAAAAGTTTTGAGTATGTAAGAACTCAGAGAATATTTGTCCGGAGGCCAAACTTTAGCCAACCCAGGAATGAGTAAGTGATGGCAAAATGAGAGATTGCAATCTTTGGGAAATTTTAACTTAGAGCTAAGACTAAACCAATCTCAAATAACAGAACTGAATACAGGTGTTATAGAGTAAAATAAATATATATATATAGAAATATAACTGTGTAGTAATAGCAACCACCTCCTTGTAAGCAGAATTTGCAACTATTATAAGAAGATATAGGAATGAATACGTTAGTAGTGGGATTTTTCAATTCACATCTGTCAGTTCATCACAGAATAAAAGAGCAAGAACATAAGTGAAAATCTAGGTGACTTAAATAATTAATAAAACAGTTGTATCTTAAAAATACACCTTTTGCAGTGTTTTCATAACATTTACAAATTCCAAAAAGTAGGACTAATGCAGACAACTTTCTTTTTCACATTATAATAAAACTAAAAAAATTGATAAAATATTCATTTCCAGATATAATTTATTCCAATAATCAGAGTCCATAACTAGAATCTTAGAAGCCAAAAATATCAGACATATTTTAATAAAACATCTTCCATGCCTATTTATTAGTCACTTAGCCACATATTCAGTTTTTCTTTTTTTAAATATGCTTTTATTGGTGTATTATAGTCTCACATCATAATATAAATCATATTGATTGTGACATACATGCACACTGCACTTGGTGCCCTTCTACCTCCCCATCTTCTCCCTTCCCTGTACAGAGTATTGAGATTGACATTAGTATTTCCACATATGTACACATAGCCAATGGTAGTAATTTCATCAATGAATCTCACTCTTTCCCCTCCCCTTCCCTTATACCACTTCCCTGGCTCCAGTGAGGTTTCTCCTCCATTATCTGGAGTCCTTCTGGTATCTGCATTACTCCCTAGCTTCCACATATTAGAGAACACACATATATATGACCCTTCATTTTCTGTAACTGGCTAATCTCACTTAGCATAATGTTCTCCAGGTCTTTCCATTGTCTTCCAAATGACATATTTTTTTGGTCTTTATTGCTTAGTAGAATTATGTTGTATGGATATCCCATAATTTTGTAATCCATTCATCTGTAAATGGTTCCATAATTTGCTATTGTGAGTTGTGCTGCTAAGACTTAACACTAGAAAAATAAATAACCCAATCAAGAAATGGGAAATTGAATTGAATAGACTCTTCATAAAAGAAGAAATACAAATGGCCAATAAATATATAAAAAATGTTCAACATCATTAGCAATCAGGGGGATGAAAATCAAAACTACACTGAGATTCCATCTAACCCCAATCAGAATGGCAATCATCAAGAAGTAAAAAAAAAAAAAAAAAAAAAAAAAAAAAAAAAAAAAAAAAAAAAAAAAAAAAAAAAAAAAAAAAAAAAAAAAAAAAAAAAAAAAAAAAAAAAAAACAATAAATGTTGACGAGGATGTGGGAAAATTGGAACTCTTCTATACTGTTGGGTTTGCAAATTAGTTTAGCCACTATGCATATCAATGTGAAGATTCCCCAGAAAACTGGGAATGGATCCACCATATAATCCAGCTATACAATTCCTGGGTACCCTTCCAAAGAGTTTGAAACCAGAGAACTACAGTAATATATGCATACCCATGTTCATAGCAGCACAATTCACAATTGTCAGTTTTCCTTCTAAAAATAAAAAAGAAAAGAAAAAGGAGCATGTATTTCTCCCAAAGAACATAGTTTTATTTAATTAAAATACATTGCTAACTTCATGGTACTTAATTCTAGAGTGAAAGAAGAAAGCTAATAACGTTTCCTTGACTATGAAGGGTTCATGAATCATTCATTGGTTTTCTTTTAAACTATGTAATGCTAAGTTTACCCAAGAGAATGCACAACCCTGAGGATCTAATCATCATTTTCCATCATTTTTGAAACTTCTTAACCTTTTAACTCTACTACATAAAATGATCCATAACCTTTTCATTGAAGTCACACTAAATACAAATGATTTTCTATAGAGTAATGTTAGTAGTCCATGAAAAGTGAAATAAAATTTAAAGAGTCCATTGCTTTGCAAGGAAATAGATTTTTCTAAACAACTGCACAATTGTTTCTGCTTAAATGGTCTTTTTATTGGAATTATACGAGGCATAACAAACTGATGTATCTTCTGCAAATTGGTCTTTTAGCTAAACATTCTCAAAAACAAGTTCCTAGGAACTTGTGGTCTAAGATCCATATAAATAAAATTCTAGATTTTTGTCTCATTAACAAAATGTAGTGTATTTTGTATTTCATTTTGTTAATGAGTCAAAATTCTAGAAATCTCTTAGGAATAGAAAGGGCTATATGAATTATTACCACTAAGATTATTTTTTTTAATTCCACCTTAAAGCAAAGATACACTATATTTAGAAATAGTAAATAAAAAGAACTTTATTTTAAGCAGTTGTTAAATTAAAAATGGATACTGTGGCATTTAACCAGTAGAAGTTTTTTGGGTTTTTTTTACCAGAAAAAAAAAATGGCAAAAGATCAGAAAACATAGGAGTTGGTCTTGGAGTTTATCCAGTGACATAACTGAATAGGTGAAATAAAAACAGAGTAGGGTGAAAATAAGGCAAAGAGCCTTTTGCAAGCCAATGAAGGAAAGGGCAGCATCCTTCTAAGGGCAGAAGAAGAAGAAAGGAGCTGCCTCACCCTGTTTAACTTGAATTACAAAGCCCTGGAAGTGATGGGAGGAGCTAAAATTACAACTCTGCTCTAACTCAGCTAACATGAGGATGATTGAATGGTTTAAATATAAGACTCTGGTGATACATTTGCAAAGAGCCAAGTAAACGTCTGCACTCAGGAGAAAATGACACCAGGCGGAAAAATCATCCAGGCCTTCTCAAAGTCTGAACCATTTATTTTATAAAACTATGATGCTCAGGACGTTGGCACACCAAAGGAAAATACGTCAGATATCTTTATCTTTAAAGATATCTTTATCTTTGTTTTCTTACCTATGAAATGAGAAGGTTGGACTGGATAACTTCTCTATTAACATTTTGTTTCTCTGAAATTTTATGAAAATATGAGATATCCAGGCAATGGAAGAGGTTATGGGTAGAAGAACAACAGGAATATTAAATCTTCATTATGAAAAGAGTGCAGCAAAAGTGAATGTTTTCCTTAGCTTGAAGATATGTCTCGATCCTTGACGGAGCAAAAGGTGGAAACCAAAAGCTGAAACCAGTATTTTGGCATCCAAAGAGGGTCTGTGGAGCTAAAGTGAATTACATATTGTCAATCAAGTTTTACAAACAAGTGAGAGAAAAAAGTGTGCATTACGTGATTGATTTTGAAATCTTCTGTAGGAACAGGATTTATGTACACTGACTTATATTGTTCCATCCTTCTACACTGCACACAAATAGAGTAAGAATTCCTTAACTATTAGAATGATAAAAACTGAAACAGAATCATAGAAATACAGAGTGTCTTACACAAGCTGAGAGAAATAGAGATTTTTATGTAAAGGTGTATATATTTTACAGAAAAATAAAATGAGAAAGACATTTTATAAAATATAGTCACACATTCCTTACTGACAGGAATATATTTGGCGAAGTGCATTAGGAGATTTCATCATTGTGCAAAATCCTAGAGTGTACTTACCCAAACCTAGATGGTACACCCTACTACACACCTAAGCTATATGGTTTACTCCAAAGTGTTGTCTTAAAGAATTATGAAAGAATGTTTAAATATGACTCAAAATTAGATTATGAAAGAGCCAAAATAAGTCTGGGCATAGTGGTACACACCTGTAATCCCAGTACTTGAGAGGGTGAGACAGGAGTCTGTTCAAGAACAGCCTCAGCAAGTATTGAGACTCTCATCAACCTAGCAAGATCTTGTTTCAAAATAAAAATAAAATTGGGGTGGGGGTGTAGTAGCTCAGAGGTAGAATGTCCCTGGGTTCAATCTTCAGTACCACAAATAAATGAGTAAATAAGTAAATAAAGGACTGATGGATATCTGTTGGATTTCACAGAAAGGGAATTGTGGATGACCTTGGTGAAGCCATTGGTGTGGAACTGAAGTAGAATGAAGTGGACCAGGAAAGGAGGAAGAAAAGACAATGAGAAAGAGCAACTCTTTCAGGTAACTGAATTATAAGGTGAGAGTAGTCTCTGAATCATGTTGATAGAGAAGATTTTGTTTCTTAAATTTTTTTTTTTTTTTTTTTTTTTTTTTTTGGTAGTGGCGATTGAACTCAGGGACATTCTATCTCCAAGCTATACCCCCAGGCCTATTTTTTTTTTTTATTCTTTATTTTGAAACCGAGTCTCACTAAGTTGCAGAGTGACTCACTAGGTAGCTGAGGCTGGCCTCGAACCCAGATCCTCCAGTCTCAGCCTCCCGAATGCTGGGATTACAAGCGTGCACCACCAGGCCCAGCATTTTTTAAATTTTTTAAAGATAAAAATCTCTTGAGATATTTAAGAGTGACGAGATGGGGCCAGTAGAGAGGGAGCAACTGAAGATTCAGGACAGAAAAAGGAGCAAAAATAGTATCCAGGAAAGTAGTGAATGTACTGGTCTTGGGAAGAAAGAGATACATTCAAACTTTTGTGTACTGTTGATAGGATTGTAAAATAGTATAGCTGCTATGGAAAATGCTATCGAGGTTTCTCAAAAAATTAAAAATGGAACTACCATATGGTCCAGCAATCCTATTTCTCCCATACCAAGTACTAACCAGGCCTGACCCTGCTTAGCTTCTAAGATCAAACAAGATTGGGCACAGTCAGGGTGGTATGGCCATAGACTGGTAATCCTTTCCGTGTAGATATCTAAAGGAATAGTTGTGCACTAAAACAAAATTTTAAGAGAGTTCTTATCACAACAAAGAAAGAAAAAAGAAATCAAAATTATGGAATATACACACAATGGAATTCTACTCAGCAATGAAGAAGAACAAAATTATGTCATTTGGAAGAAAATGGAAGAACCTAGAGAATATTATGTTAAGTGAGATCAGCCAGTCACAGAAGGTGAAGGGTCATATGTTTTTTACTAATATACACAAGCTAAGGAGTAATGGGGATACCAGAGGGACTCCAGATAATGGAGGAGAAACCTTAATGGAGCCAGGGAGATGATCTAAGGGAAGGGGAGGGGAAAGAGTGAGGTTCATTAATGGAAATACTACCATCAACTGTGTATATATGTGAAAATACCAATGTCAATACCAATGTACTCTGTATTGGGAAGGCTGGAGATGGGGAAGGAGAAGCTACCAAATGCCATGTGCATGTATGTCACTGTCAAAATGATTTACATTATGATGTAAGACTAAAAACATATTAAAAATAATCATAAAAAAGAAATCAGACAAAAAAGAGTAAACACTATATGACTCTAGAAGAGGAAAACTCAGTGTGAAAGAAAGTAATCCATGGTTCCATGGACATACAGGGCAGGGAAAGGCAAGGGATGGCAATTGTAAAAAGGCAGGAAGTAGCTTTGGGGATAGTGAATATGCTCCTTAGTTTGATCATGATGATAGTCTCATCCATTTATATATATTTAAAATCTTGTAAGCCAGGGATGGTGGTGCACGCTTGTAATCTCAGTACTTGGGAGACTGAGACAGGAAGATCCCAGGTTCATGGCCAGCCGCAGCTACTTAGTGAGGCCCTTGGCAACTTAGTGAGACCCTGTTTTGAAATAAAGAATAAAAATAGGGCTGAGGGTGTAGCTCAGAGATAGAATGCCTCTGTGTTCAATCCCCAGTACTGCAAATAAATAAATAAATACTTATAAAATTATGTGTGTATATATGTCAGATCTGTGCAGCTAATTTTATTTCAGTAATACCTCAACACAACATTAAATGTTTAAAAATAAAGTAAAATGGCCTTCTATCGGTTTCTAAGATTAAACCAGTCACTGGAAGTTACATACATTTTGCCAGCCTTTGAGACCATTTTAAAAACATGAATACCGAAGTTTCAGAAAAATATCTAGTATTTCTTATATTTCTGGATAATGAATGCTACTATAAACTTACCAGAGGCAAAGATCACATCTTCCCTGATGTTGTATCCCAAGGTCCTAACAAGACTGAGTACAACAAGCCCAAAGTGAATTTAATAAATGTTGATAAATGTTTATTGAACTCAATGATAAATTTATGGATTTCTTTAATCCACCATGAAGATAAAACACTGATTGCTTATCTTCAGGACCAAAAGAAATTAGTATAAAGTAAAAAGAAAGCAGGTTACTTACTAGCAAATAAATGTGTTTTCAATTTTTTACTTTTTCACAAGAATATGCATTTAAAAGAGGCCTAAGTATACATGCTAAAAGAGATTCTCTCATTTAATTAATGTCCCAGATGAGCAGTGAAAGGCGGTAGTCAAATGACAGGGTCGATTTCAGGAAATGTAGGTGGTAAAAATACAAATCTCACAGCCTTCATTGTTGACACATGGACCTAATCATAAAACCAGAATTAGTATTGGCAATAGTAATAAATAATATCCTGGTTGCTTACAATGTGCCATGCCTGGGCTCAGCACTCAGATAAATTCTATTATTTATTCTTTCCAACAATCATGTGAGTCAGGTACTATTAGCTCAGAGAGGTTACACAACTTGCTCATGATTACTAGCGATCTAGTGAGTGACAGCATTAATATAGGTCCAATTCTCTCTGTTGTCAGAGCCCACTATCTTCCCCACACTGTCTTCTCATCCAGTGAAACACCTTTATTTGTCAAATGTAGAAAATGGGGCCCAGGGAATAATGTGAGTTTCATGTATCCATGCACTGGGTTAATTGTTGAACCATCAACTGAACTAGGGTCTCTTTATTTCCAGCCTAGTAATTTCTTATCCATTCTTTAAAGTCATAAGCGCTAACATTTTTGTTCCTCATATTTTAAACTTTACTCAACTCCAACTCATTGACTAAGTAAACAGAATTCATCCCTAGAGAAGTGACTCGATCCATTTTCCATGTTGGAAAATCTTGGACTTGAAGGGGGAATGGCATACCCATAGGGAAAGTCAGATTGGCATCTCCTTCCCCACCTGGAATCTTGCAAAGCTAAAGAAACTATTTTGCTCATCCAAGCCTAATTTTAAAACGAAGCATAAGAGTCCTTGAGAGAACTTAATGAATCCCTGGGGTCTGGGAGGCAGAGAGCCTAAGTATGTGACTCTCATCTGAGGCAGTCTGGAGGGGGTGGGTGGCTGCAGTTGCCCTGGTTTGCATAAAGGGCAGTAGCAGGAGTGGCCCGGGTTCAGAGTATGACAGGACTACAACACATGAGTTCTGTGGACAAAATGAACGATGTCACTGAAGTGAGCCAGACTCAAACCTGTAAGAAATATTTGAAAGGGAGGGGTTTGTTTCTATCAGAGTTCTCACTGCTGTGATCTAAACCCACAATGTATATGCAACACTTAGAAGATGAAAAATTTATTTGCTCACGGGTCTGGAGATTTCAGCCCATGTATATAGTTCATTTATACCAGCTGCCAACAGGAGACTGAACTATAGGTCCTTAGGGCATGA
This sequence comes from Graphiurus murinus, assembly GCA_004027655.1. Lineage (NCBI taxonomy): Eukaryota > Metazoa > Chordata > Mammalia > Rodentia > Gliridae > Graphiurus > Graphiurus murinus. The sequence goes on from PVLC010003419.1 coordinate 59,503, forward strand.
TGATGGAAAGCAGAGAGAATAAAGAGAGGGGGCAAGGACATATATAGTCTCCAAAGCCACACCCCCAGGCACCCACTTCCAACCTTGCCCTGCATTCATAGGCCACACCCACAGAGACCCACCTCTAAGCATGGCTGCCTCTAGAGCACTAGGTTTGAGGGACATTTATTTTACTTTCAAACCAAACAGGAATCCAACAGGAAAAGACTACAGAGTCTATTCTCTTGGATAGAAGCTTGAAGGTTGATCTGAAGGGTCCATGACAGAGATTGGTGCAATATGGAGTTCCTCCAACCTTTGGAGCTGGGCCTCAAGGTAGCCACAAAAAAAGCCTGGATCAGAAGAGGAGCAGCATTTGAGCATCTGACCTACAAGAGGCACCAACAGTCAGATAGCAAAAGTGGCATCCAAGAGCAGCCCAGGCCGGGCATGGTGGTGCACACCTGTAATCCCAGGCTGAGATAGCCTCCCAAGTACTGGAAAATAAAATAGGACAAGGGATGTAACTCAGAGGTACAATGCCCCTGGGTTCAGTCCCCAGCAACACACACACACACACACACACACACACACACACACACTTCCCCTGTCTTGACCTCCAAAATTAGTCTTTTGACTGACTCTCTTTGAATTTAGCCTATTTAAACAAACTGGTTTCCTCTTAATTTGCCGCAGTTTCTTAGCAGGTCTCTTTATCCCAATATAGCGGTTATTTATCCAACATTTTTATTGCTGTCAATAATACTTTTCTAAAACATATTGGTTCCTTGATCAGGCCCTATCATGATATCTTCTCCCTCCCACTTAAGAGCGAATTCTTCAGTTTTCATGGATAGAATTCAATAATCCTTTCCCTGTATTTACTTCCCAACATATAAGTTATCTGTGTAATAGTTAGACCCACTATAAAAGGGGGAAATGCTAAAGGATATTTAAAAACACATTTTGGTCCCCTGAAGTCCTGTTATTTTATTTCCTGAAACTTGCCATGGATGTCATGATTCTCTGTCTTATGCCGGTCTCTCAATCCAAAATGCTTCCATACCGCCAATCTAAATCCAGCCTATCCTCCCTTCAAGGATACACTAAAATATCATATTCTTCTTAAGATTACCTGATTCTCCACTTGGAATCACTTAGTTCTACTTCTTTATTCTCTTGTTATATTACTTTGGTTTTGATCTTATTTCATTCTGTTTCATATTATAGTCATGTAGCAAGAGTACAAGACAAAACCCCAAATGTAAATCCACTGTAAATTCCAGACATATCAAGGAATTAAGAAAAAAAAAAGACTTGGAAGCTTCTTTGCCAGCTAACCCAAAGAGCCTACTTGGAAGATGTGAAACCCTTGAACAGTCTAAGATCAAGCATATCGCCTGACTTGTGATGAATAAGATCATGAGAGGGACCTCAGAGGGCTGTGTCCCTGGGCTATGTCCCTGAGTAGGACTCAGTACTGGGCAAATAGCAGAAGTACAAAAGGGATGGAACTTGGGGAACTTTTTTTTGTAGAAGATTTCATTATGTTTTTATAAAATAGCATAACTAGCCATTCTCATTCTCTCACTTATAATCAATTTTTTTGTGTAGTAGACTTCTATATTTTGGTCTGCTGAACATATCCTTTCCTCTTCCTCCAGTAAATCTAACTCTCTTCTCTTAAGAACTAGTTCTTCCATGCTTCAACTATTTGACATCAGTAACACTGCCAAACATGGGCACATGAACCAGCCTTTCAAAGGGTTCTATTGTTTTAGCAATAGAGCTTGATGTCAATAATTGGTACAGGACTCAAGCTTGGTTAATTGAAATTATTCATGGAAGTTTTATTTACAGAAACATGGATAGAAAAACCTTGTCTTCCTTCAGAGTCATGAAGCTGTCAGGTTGATTATTTATTTATTTATTGGGATTGAACCCAGGGGAATTCTACCTCTGATCCCACCCTTTTTGTTTATTTATTTATTTATTTATTTTGAAACAGGATCTCGCTAAGTTATTGAGGCTGACCTCAAACCTGTGATCCTTCTGTCTCAGCCTCCCAAGTACAGGGATGACAGGCATGTGCCACCATGCCTGGCTATAATCTTGGGGTTGCTGCTATCAGCCGTGTTCTCTATTCATCTGGAGAAAGCTAGTTTGAAGGAGAGAATGAAGCCCAGCAAAGCAGCAAAGACAAGCTTGTGTGTGTGTGTGTGTGTGTGTGAGAGAGAGAGAGAGAGAGAGAGAGAGAAAGAGAGAAAGAGAGGGGAAGGGGGAAGAAAAGAAAAAGTTATGTTAAAAAGATAGTAACTCGGATATTTTTCTGTTTATATTTTTGTTAACAGTTTCATGCAGTTGAAACAAAAATTATTTTCTGAAATCACAAACACATGCAATAAAACACATATTTGGAAGACACATGCAAATCCTTATCCTTTTTTCCTATCTGGCCTCATCGGCCTTGCTCAGTTTAAACTGTTTATTTCCACTCTATCGCCGTGTGTGACACTAATGAAGATTCTGGCTTCATAGTCCACATGCTAGAAGCCACATTGTTTTCTGTAACAGTATGGACACACAATAAATATTTAAAGCATGTCAAGCTTCTTATCTACAAAGGAGATTCCAGGCAAGACTTGAGCTCAAAGCTCTCTTAAAACACTGGAGTGAATAAGACAGTCATTATAAAATCAGAAAGCTGGGTAAAATGCAGGTTGATTTTTTTTCTTATTTCAAACATGAATTTTTATTTTTCTCACATATTTTTCTTTGTAAACTCTGTTTCTGGCTAGTCTTGCTTCTTATTTCTGAAGCAGATCACCATGCTGATTCTTAAAATCAAAGAATTAAAGCCGAAGGGGCCAGGGAACCTCAGGATGAAAACCAGGCAAAGAATAAAATATTGAAGAAAAGAAAATCAAAATTGTCTTGAACCACCAACAAATTTGAAAGTTGAATTATTTGAGACAGCAAATTTTCTGGATTCCAGTTCTATGCTGCAAGAATTGGAAACAGATAACAGAGGCATTGTTATATATTTTTCACTGCCAGCCTTCTGCTGCTACCACAAAGCACCCCAGTCTCTTTCTTCTGCCAGCTATCAAGAACTTTGCATGGGAAATCATGAAGGGAGCCCCCTGGGTTTGTATTTAAATGATAGGGGTACACCTGTAGACTTCTACAAAGAAGCTTTTCATCCAAAATTTACCTATTAATGTGTTTAATAATTTATCAGGTAAAAATCACTAACATTTTATTCACATTGGGCACAATTGGAAACATAAAGACTGGCTATAATAAGGCTGATAGTTTTTGTCAAAATAAAGAGAATTCCCACTATTTCCTTCCAACTTGTGATCTTAAAAGTTGACATTGCCCATTGCCTGTAGGATCACATTAGTGACAGATTCTCTCCAACTTTATTAACTGTATTACAAAGTTGGCTTCCCATCTCTGTAATATATTTTTGGGAACCCAGAGGCATTCTACCTCCCAGCTACATCCTCAGCCCTATTTAGTTAGTTAGTTAGTAAGTAAGTTAGTTAATTAGTTATTGAAACAGGGTCTCTCTAAGTTGCTGAGGGCCTTTCTAATTTGCTGAGCCTGACTTTGAACCTACAATCCTCCTGACTCATCCTCCCAAATACTTGGATTACAGGTATGTGCCATCACTCCTGGCATGTACAATTTTTTTTAATAATTGGGACTTTGACAACACTGAATTTACTCTTCTTTTTTTCTTTCCCCTTATGTCAAATAAACATTTTCTTTTCTACCCCTCACTTCAAAAGGACAATTCAAGGGATTTTTTTCTTATGGGAAGACAAGACTAGTCTCTATGTGACTTGAAAAACCCTAAGGAGTCTTACCCATAATGTTTATTTATTTTTTCTCTCTACAGAGTACCCATAGTGAGTCTGCTTCTCTAGAGATTAGTAGTCACTCTTCAAGGAAACCCTGAAAGAAAAGAGAAGAGAAGAAACAAAGTTATGTCATTTGCAGGAAAATAGATGGAACTAGAAAATATTATGCTGGGATCAGACAGTCTCAGAAAATCAAGCGTTGTATGTTTTCTCTTATATGTGGACGCTAGAGAAAAAAATAGGAAACAAAAGGGGCTTCAGATAAATGAGAGAGGACAGAATAGTAGAAAGGGGTTGAGGGAAGAAGGTAGGGAGAGGAAAAGGAGAATTGTTGAAGGAAACAGTTCCAATAATGTCATGTCCAGATATGAAGGTATCGTTACCAATCTCACTAACATGTTCTGGGAGGTAGGAGGAAGCAGGATGGGATCTGAAGGGAAACACACTAAGTGCTGTACACATGTAGGTTGGTATCACTTTGAACCTCACTATGATATGTAATTACAACGCACTAATAAAAAAAAGAAAGAAAAGAGAGGAGAAGCTGGAGAGAGCCATTTGCTCGCCAGGCAGGGCAGCCCAGCAAAGGAGAGCCTGGCAACATGAGGCACAGAGAACACTGAAGAAGTGTTAGGTCAAAAACAAGATAAGCACTTCTTAGACTTCAGTATGTGTGCGTGGGAAAGCAGTGTTCCAGAGCTGGCCTAACAGATTCTTGGACAGATGTTTCCACTCTTCTTCCCTCCTTCTCAGCTCTCTACATAATACAAAACAAGACTGATGTGGGATCCCCTGGACCTCAAAAGACGCCTGCAAGTATCCACATTTCCACCACAAATTTGGACTTCAGCTAACTCCGTACTCCTCTGGCAGCTGACTTCTAGACAATGCATGTCTAATAAAAAATAAGTTTGGGAGAACTAAAAAAGTTCCCACTATATCTCTCAGCTAAAATTACATACAGATGCTGCTCAGTGCTTGTATTAACTTGTAACTGTGAACAAATTATAAGGTTTTAAGATCACAGAAAAGGTTTTGAAGTTGAAAATAACCACCATTACAGACAAAATAACCTGTCACTTCTTTTAGAGTTCAGGGAAATAAAATGTTGTTAAGAAAATAAAACATCCTGGCTCTGTTCCAGAACATAACATTACATTTTCTCACACACTTCTAAAGTGCTTATCTTAAGTGTCAGCAAGTGGCTGTTTGTTTAAATCCATTTCCCTTAAAAACATTGCAGAACTTTTTAATTGACAATAAGGAGTATCTGGAACATATATAAGATCATGTTGTTAACCTTGTTCTAAAGGCAGTAACATCGAAACCTTTGTTTTATCTGAATTGAGCTTATATTAATTGAAAACTCATCCACAAATCAAGGAAAGAAAAATATTTGATGCATTTAAAGAAAGAAGTGACAACTACATGCATGTCCATACTACACTGTGCTTTTTTTGTTTTCCTGGTTTTCATTATTTGAAACAAATGACACACAGAATTTAGAATCTGCATATGATAACTTAAAGTTTGTCCACAGATACTATTCTTGTAACAATAAGATGTAAGTTCATAAAACCTATATTACCTTATTAGAATAATAATGTAAGTTCAGAAAAATGAAGTCTAATTATAATTTTATTCCATAGTTTCCAGAGTATTTGTTTAATCATAAAGAATGACTGATACAATTTTTGAAGGGAATTTGCTTTCATCAAAACTCAGATTACTCAGAATATATTCAGTCTTACCCCTCAAGGGGGAGAAAACTGGTTCTTTTGGGATTTCTCATCTGCAGCGGTATTCTACAGAGATCTAAAAATCATTGAAATGAATTGCCCCAAGGTTCAACCCAGGGTTTTTCTTTGAAGGGCACACTGAGGGTAAATTTTTGAGCCTAATTATTATGCCACTTCAAATACACTCCTTCAGCTGGATGGGTGGAACAGAGCCATCTGCACATAGGTTTAGAATCTCAAACGTCTACCCTTCTGACCCTTCCTAGTTCCTCTTCCTGCATGCCAAGCTATTCTGGCTTTTATTTGCCTTACTCCATCTTTCCTACTCTCAAAGAGGAAAATCTAAACCCAGAGAAACTGAAGCATTGCACCAAGTGCTTGGGCATAAAGATGAACAGAATCTACCATATACAGATTCTAAACTCTATGTAGTGTTTGAAATAATATAAATCAGGAAAATATTTTTAATCATCACTAGCAATATAGAGTCGAATACATTTCAAATATGCCAGAAAGTTCAAAGTCTGAGAGTACATTTTGAAGAGTAGAATTCATGCATCACACGATTAAACATAAATATTTTCACTTAGCTTAATGATGTGTTCATTAGTACTAATTCTTTTGCCTATTTGGGCAAAAGATCTAAAGGTCAGGAGTGCTAGGTTCTGCTCTACCCTTAAAACTCTGTGTAACTTTGAGTAATTTATGTAAATGCCCTATTCCAAATAATTTTTAGCCTTACCTGTAAAGTAAGAAAGTTGGACCAAATCAGACATGGGATAAAAACCCATCTAGGGTCATGGATTTACTAAAAAGGGTCAGATAAATCAAATGCGCACCTATAAACTATTATTATCACACAGATAGATGCAAGTGTCTTTGAATGTGTGCAGATGCTCTTCCTATTAGCAAAAAATAAGTTCATATAAAAGGCTTATTGAATTCAGAATAGCATTTTGTTACTTTGCATTTTCATTAATAATCCAATATTAAAATTACAACTGGAATTATGTGAGAGATCTGAGAAAAAATTGACAGTAAGAAAGAGCCCCACTAAAGTATTTAGTGGAATCTGAGATTACTGCCAGCTCTAATATTGTAGAAATCCCTAAGAAACTAATTCCAGGCAATATTTGTAGACTATTCTATAAAGGGACTACAGATACTTTAAAATGGAGCTAATGGGCATCTCTTTGTTCCAGGGCCTGTTTTCTGTTCCACTAGCCAATGGTGATCTTTACTGTGTATAGGAGTATCTTAGTCTGTTTTCTGTTGCTATAACAGAATACCTGAGACAGGATAAATTATGAAGAAGAGTATTTTAGCCCACAGTTCTGGAAGTCCAAAAGCATGGTGTCATGGTTTCTGATGAGGGTCTCATGGTAGAAAGTGGAAGCAGGAAGGGAAGCAGGTGCATGCAGGGGAGAGGAAGGAGACACAAGGGGCCAGCCACTTTATAACAACCTACCCTCTCAGTAACTAACCCACTCTCACAGAAACCACATTGATCCTTTCATGAGAGCAGAGCTCCCAAGAACTAATTACCTCTTTAAGATTCCATTGCCTCTCAACACTGGGGAATCAAGCCTCATCTGAGTTTGGGCAGTGATGAACTACCTTTAAACCATAGTAAGAGCTGGGTGTGGTGGCACACACTTGTAATCCCAGTACTTGGGAGGCTGAGACTTGAGGATCCAGGTTTGCAGACAGCCTCAGCTACTTAATGAGGCCCTGTTTCAAAATAAAGAGTAAAAAATAGGACGGGGGTTGTAAGCTCTGAGGTAGAATGCCCCTAGGTTCAACCCTAGTGCCAATAAATAAATAAATAAATAAATAAACAAACAAACAAACTATAGCAAGGAGTATGGATTCTAACCAGAATACTTCAGACTCCAACTTAAACTAGGAACACCAAACACCAAAGATCTTTTTTTTTTTTTTTTTTTCAGAACTGGAGATTAAACCTAGGGGAATTCTAACTCTGATGTACACCCCCAGCCCTATTTTTGATTTTTATTTTGAAACAGAGTCTCACAAAGTTGCAGAGGGCCTCACTAAGTTGCTGAGGCAGGCAGTGAACCTGTGATCCTCCTGTCTTAGCCTCCCAAGTACTGGGATTACAAGTATGAGCCACCATGCTCGGCTACCAAAGATCATGAAAAATCTTTTTCTCTTTCTCAGAGTTACCCATGAAAATAGTCAAGCTTAAGCCATGCATGGTGGCTCAGGAGGATGGCAAGTTCAAGGCCAGTCTGAACAAACTTAGTGAAAGCTCTCTCAAGATAATAATTACTAATTAATTAATTAATAAGTAAATGGGATGGGTATTTAGCTTAGTGGTAGAACTCAAGGTCCTGAGTTCAATCAACAGTAGTGCAAAAAAGTTAAAAAAGAAGAAAATAGTTAAGCCCATAACAACTACAACATTTTCCTTTGAACATAAACTTTAAGTCATGGTATTCAATGTTAAGAAATAGTTTTGAAACTTTATATAAAAATATATGATAATACTTTTAGATTAAAAAGTTATTAGGGAGATACTACACTTCTATAGAATTGGTCCCAAGGACTCAGGAAAAACTATTTTCTGTTACTTATTTGATGGTTGAGGCATGATGGATTTTCTTTCCCTTTTTTCTTTTCATTGGCCTTATGTTAAAGTCTGCATCTGAAATCAGAAGTCAGATAAGTTTCTTATTGGGGATACCAACTTATCAATTATCAAGACACTTAAATGTCTATAACAGATATAGGTAGAGATGAATATATCAAAAGGTAGACAAATAACAGAGAAGAAACAGTCCAGTCAGTTATTCATTCAATCAACATTTATTGAGTCACCATAGTATGACAGGGTTTGCCCCAAGTGATGAGAATATGAAAGTAACAAATGATGCTCTGTATCCTGTAAAAGGCAAACAAGTAGATGAACAATTAAATTTTAACGATACAGTAGACAGCCTCTAAAATACCCCCCCGTCATAAGGAATCTGACTCCAAGTTCATTTTAGATATGTGACCCTTGGTCATTCTCATGCCACACCCTCCCCTTTGCCCTTTTGACTCATGTCAGGACAAGATGCTAAGAAGGCCTTGGGGTCCACCGCTTGGTGCTGGTGGAGAAGATCAGACCATCCAAACCCAGTTCCCGTGGGAATCCTCAGCACAGGCCCACCCTCTTACCACAATAAAACCCAAAGCCATCGGCTTCTTTTTTCACTCAAGACATTCCAGACTTGCTATTGTGCCTGCTCTGCTTTTCTCAGAAAGTCCCATTATGTGAGCAATAAATCTCTTCATACCATTTTGATGTGTGTGTGTGGCATCATAGGTCTTGACATCTGCACGAATTATGGACGGGTGTGTATTGACCTCCATGGGGCAACCACAAAACGCCCCCATGGTCCCTGCCTCCTCTTATTCATGCCCTTCCTTGTATAATCCCCTCTACTTGAATGTGGCTGAGCCTCGTAGCCTGCTTTGAGCAGTGAATACAGCAAAGGTGACCAGATGTCTCTTCTGAAATTAGATTGCAATAGAAACCCTGGCTTTTCTCTTTCTCACCTCCTGTTACTCTCTTGCTGTCTCTGATGGAAACCACTGACCATGTTGTGCAGTGTCCTATAAAGAGAACCACATAATAAGGAGCTGAGAGAGGGCTATGGTAAGTAGCCACCAAGCAACCAATGCCTTCCTTCCATCTGCCTGTGTGGAGCTGAATCCTGTCAACAATGTCAGTGAGCTTTGAAGTGGTCCTCCCTGTTTAAACCTTCATATGAGATCATCATTCCATTCAACACCTTTGCTTGTAGCTTTCCAAGAGACTTGGGCTTGGAGGACTCAGTTAAACTATGCCTGGATTGCTGACGCATGGGAATTCTGATGCTGTTTGCTGTTGCAAGTCACTAAGTAGGTAACTAATACAATGGAGTGTTGCAGCAGTGGAAATACACAAAGATAATTGTACTCTAAGGTGATGGTGAGGGAAGATTTACCCAGTCTGGTCATCAGGCGTGAAGTCTGGTGAATTAATGAGACGTTGGTGAGAAAAGCAATTCAATGTGGCTGGACTAGGAAGCCTAAAGATATTTTGTGGAAGGCTGCTTCTGTAGAGATATACTGAAGTATGATATAAGTGTGTTTGTAAGGCCATGTAAGTAGGAAGTCCCAAGAATTCTGAACAGAGTAACAGCATGATTATTTGGGGGCAACTTGAACTCATGCTATTTTCCCTCTCAGATTCATATGTGCCTAGAAAATTTTTGAGAGAGGCAGGTCCAGGCCCTCGGCAATATATCTGCGTGAGTTGTCAAGCAACTTCTTGACGACTTAGTGGATCTATGAAAAGTAAAAATTCGAAGACTCTTGGGATCAGTGACAGAAGAACAATAGTTTTAAGCTTAGCAACACAGTGTCTGTGACTCAATTGTCCTTCTTCCAAGTCCTCACGGATTGATGCCTGACCCTCAAAAGGAAATAACTGCAACAGTAAACAAAGAAACTAGGACTGATTCACAAGATTCCCATGGCAATCTTGGATCCCAAGACAGTATCACAGAGTCAGCAGCAGTGGAGCTGGTAGATCTGGCAGGAAGCAAGGTACTGGCTGCATTGCAAGAAAATTGGCATCTTAAACATTTGATAACAGCACTGGCATCTACTGGCATCTGTGCCCTGGAGAGGACTCCATATCTTTCTTCAAAAATTCTCTCTCTCTCTCTCTCTCTCTCTCTCTCTAAGTTACAATAAGAGAGAAGAAAAATAGTGAACAGCAGAAAGATTATTTCAGGTTCCACATGAAACTTCCATGTTTGCCCAGGCTCTTATATTTGGAGAAGAATTTGAGGGATCTACAACTTCATCCAAAGAGGATAGGAGAATGGGTAGAAAAAATAGAGAGAAATGCTATTTTTAAATTAATAGACATTATTTTTAGAATAGTTTAAATTCACAGAAAATTTGAACAGATAGTACAGCATCCACATGCCTACTCCCTGCAGTTTCCTCTACTATTAGCATCTTATATTAGTATGATACATTTGTTACAATTAACCAACCAGTAATGATACATGATTATTAATGGAAGTCCACAGATCATTTATTCCCCTCCCCCTTTATTTTTTGGTCCTGGGGAGTGAACTCAGAGACATGTCACCTCTGAGATACCCCAGCTTGTTTTATTTTTTTCTTCTGAAATAGGGTCTCACTAAGTTGCTGAGGGCCTTGCTAAATTGCTATGGCTGTCCTTGAACCTGTAATCCTCCTGCCTCAGCCTTCCAGGTACTGGGAGTACAGGCCTGTGCCACCACACACAGCTCACATTTCCTCAATATTTATCTAATTTCCCTTTTCTGCTCCAAAGTCCCATCCAGGACTACACATTATTAGTTGTCATGTCTCCTTAGGCTCCTCGGGTCTGTGACATTTTCTCAGATTTTCTTTGTTTTTGAAGACCTTGATAGTTTCTAGAGACTAGTTTCTCTTTATTGGATTATGTCTGATATATTACACATAATGAGACTGGGATTGTGAATTTTGAGAAGGAAAATTACTATCTAGATATTGATGTTTTGCCCTATATTTACTTCCATGTTGTTTTGGCCTGGGAAATAAATAGTGGTTTACATTTTTATTTTGGAAATAAAATAGGAGGCAATATGGATTGGAGGCAAGAAACTAAGTGGATTTGCCAACTTGACTACTATTACAGTGATTCCGATACATAATGGAGAGCTGAGCTAAGGCAACCGTGGGGTGAAAAAAGTAGAAGGGAAAGATAAAAGATACATTGATAACTTAGAAATGGCAGAACTCTGTAACCAATTCCATATGAATGGGAGAAATCTGAAAACATGAGAAGAAATTATTAAAAATGTAAGATAAGAAACAAAATGAGCAGTGTGCCAAAGCTAAGGGAAGAAAAGTTTCATGAATGTCATGAAATTCAAATAAGAGAGGACAGAAATGACCTTTGGATTTGGAAATTAGTAGTATTATTAGTCAGGGACTACAGCATGATTGGAAAGAGTTGGAAAGCAAATCGGATATAAGGAAACAAAAAATAGTGAGTGCCATAATCTTGAACATTTGGATTAAAAAAGAAAAAGCAATCAGGGTAGTAACTAGAGAAATATATAGAAAACAAGGCTTTTGGTGATATATGAGACATTAGCATATATTTGTAGAATATATATGAGATGGAAGGAACCAGTAAAGATTGAAAATATAGCACAATGGAAATCCAGTCTTACACCAGATGAAAAGATGACACATGCTCGATGTGGTGGTGCAGACTTGTAATCCCAGGACTTGGGAGGCTGAGACAGGAGGATCACAGGTTCACAGATAGCCTCAGCTACTTAGTGAGGCCCTCTACAAGTTAGTGAGACCCTGTTTCAAAATAAAATATAAAAAATAGTGCTGGGATATAGCTTGGAGGTAGAATGCTCCTGGGTTTAATCCCCAATACCGCAAAAAAAAAGAAAAAAGAAACAAGAGATGGGACAATTGGCAACAAGACAACAATAGTTACACACATTATTTACCTAACTGTTCTAGGCATTAGAGTGGGGCATCAATGCATTATCTGTATTAGCTTTAATGCTCCTAGGAGGTAGGTGCTGTGAGTATTCCCATTTTATAGATGAAAAGCTAAGATACAAAAATGTAAGTCAAGATTTGGACCCAAGCCAACTAAGTCCACATTTTTAATCACTGCTTTATATCCCATCTCCAAAGCCTGAGTGATAGCCTGAAACAGCAAAAGAGATATCTGTGCAATGGAAGAAAAGCAGAGTGTGGGTGGTGCATGAGTGGTTGCATAATAAATATTTGTAGGATGAATGAAAGAATCACAGAGTACAGATATAGATATGAAGCTACACAGCAGGAAGTTGATGGAGGCCACACTTTACAATGCTGATTACATCACCACCAATGAATGTGTACCGTGGTATTCAGGAACAGTACAATACTTGTTTTACTATATTACAATTTTGTATTTCACCTCTGTCTCCTTGCTTTGACTCCTACTCCCTCAGCAAGGAGATCGGTTGGAGCTAACCTTTCCCTTGGGTTCCTTAAGTCAGAATTGGAAAATGCTTTAGGAGATGACAGAGGCAAGGAGAAAGCAAAGTTCAATGAAAAGTTGAAATCCAAGAAGCTGAAAATCAAAGATCACCAAATAGACAGGAGTAGCAGAAGCAGGTTCAGAATCTTAGAGTGTGTGGCCAGGGATTTGAAATCTTGGCAGTCGATAGCCAGGAAAAAATGATCTCAACAGATGTTGCCTTCTGTGTCTGACTGTTTAGCTGTCAGTCATGGTGATGAATGGCCAAACTGGCCAGTTTAAAGGGTTGAGAGGGGTCAGATAACTCCAAGTAGTGATATCCTGGGGGAAGGGTTTATGACTTTCTTATCTATAATTATGCCCCTAGCATCTGAAACAGTGCCCAGCATAGAGAATATGTTAAAAAGATTGCATAATGTGGGGCATGGTGGTACACACCTGTAATCCTAGTACTTGGGAGGCTGAGACAGGAGGATAGCAGATTCAAAGCCAACCTCAGCAACTTAAGCAAGACTCTCAGCAATTTAGTGAAAAGCTGTTTCAAAACAAAAAATAAAAAGGGTTGGAGGTGTAGTTCAGAGGTAGCATGCCTATGGGTTCAATCCCCAACAACGACAACAAAAGAGTGCATAGAATGGAACATCTCCAATCTATGGGCTTAAACTGAAATGTTCTTTTGTAGTGATTAATGACTATCTTGAATTTTGACATATTTTAATTTGACCATGATAATTTAAACTTGATAATACAAATTCAAGTCACATTGTCACTTGAATTTGTGTCTTATAGGACTGCCTGGCTTACCTTTGGGTGTTATCAACACATCTACTAAATAGTCCTACTTAGGATAATAATACCCTTCAAAGGATGTAATAGAGCCATGATTCATAAATTTACTAATCATTCTGTCTAATTGCAGAGACCACAGTGTTCCAAAACACTTTTACTGACTGGATAAGCAATTGAAAAATATCTCCTTAATTTTTAAGCTTCCCTGTGTAGCAGGATTTATCAGGGAAGCAGAAACACTAGGAGTGCTATGGAAAAGGGGAGTTACTATAGATATTAGGCAATATAAAATTGTGAGACTGATGAAGAACTATATGGAAGGCCATTCACATTCATTCTCATTCTCTCTCTCTCTCTCTCTCTCTCTCTCTCTCTCTCTCTCTCTCTCTAGTGGGTCTGAAGTCTTTGAAGGTCAACAGGGCCGAGAGTAAAGCTAGATGAGGACAGACTGGAATCTGAAAGGACAACCTGGAAATTACAATTATGAACTAGACCCTCACAGTCATGTCTCACTATCTCCAATCTTGAAATGCAGGTTACATGTAGCTCACTCCTCCATGGAGCTGCACACATGCCTGCCCAGAATTCCAGGAAGCTGGAAGAAGACACGGGAGAGCTGCAGAACAACCACAGACCCACCCCAAACACTTGGGCCATCGATCAGCAACAAGTGCACAAGTTTCAACAGTCTAGCACCTTCCACACACCTTCTGAGCATAATTTATGCTGCTTTGCTTCCAAACAGTATACAAATTTCTCCTGTGGCCAATTTTGATCTGAAATAGAACAGAAAAGGTATTCTGGGAACTGTTAGTTCCTATTAGCTGAGTTGACACAATATAAAACCACCCTGCAAAGTAATGCTCATATGCTCTGCAAATGTGTTTGTCCCTCACTCAGGAATACTCTTGCTCCAGGTGCTTGCAGATCACTCACGTCTTTTGCCTTCTGTGCCTGTTGCCAAGTTGATGAAATGGACATCATCCTATTTCTACTCAAGAGCAGGCACAGCTAAGCCTCTGCTGAAATGTTTGATACCCTGGAGTAGCGCAAATGTGACATCACACTAGGAGTGGCCAGGGCTTAGCAAGACTTTCTTTTATTCTACCCATTGATAGGAAACTCTCGACTTCAATGTCACCCTCAGATTCCATGACAACCACCTATAGTACTAGAGAAACGAGGCAGATTTCAAATTCCTAGATCCAAACCCCAGCTTCTATTTCTTTTCTTTTCTTTTTCTTTCTTTTTTTTTTTTTTTCCGGTGCTGGGGCATTCTACCTCCTAACTATACCTTCAGCTCTATTTTTTATTCTTTATTTTGAAACAAGGTCTCACTAAGTTGTGGAGTGCCTCACTAGGTAGCTGAGGCTGGCCATGAACCCGGATCCTCCAGTCTCAGCCTCCCAAATGCTGGGATTACAAGCGTGTGCCACCACACCCAGCTCCCAGCTTCTATTTCTCTCTCTACCTCTTTCTTCCCTCCTTCAAAGCCTTTGCCTCATGAGGCTGTGACAGAGGGAATACACATCCCTTCAGGAAGAAAACGTCCTCCTTCACCTGTCAAGGACAGTTTGGGCTCCACAGCCCAAGCAAGGAAAAACAATGGTCAACATAATACATTCCCTAAGGTCAGTTAAATTAGTCTCAAATAACAACCTTTGTGGGGCACCAAAGTCAAATTTGTATGCAAAATGTGATCTAGTGGTGGCACATGCTTGTAATCCCAGCATTTGGGAGGCTGAGACTGGAGGATCCGAGTTCACGGCCAGCCTCAGCTACCTAGTCAGGCACTCCACAACTTAGTGAGACCTTGTTTCAAAAATAAAGAATAAAAAATAGGGCTGGGGGTATAGCTCAGAGGTAGAAAGCCCCTGAGTTCAATCCCCAGTACTGTCAATAAAAAAAAAAAAATGAGATCTGGTTCCTTTGTTAACCTTTCCTACAGTAAGACGAAGGACTCAGAATTTTACTACTTTTCTGCTGTGGTCCAGTCTCATGACCACACATACGAACACAACAGCATCTGTTTCCTTCCTTTTTCTCCTCCCCTCCCATCCTCATCTCCGTCTACTGTTCTATTGGTCTCTCTCCTCCTTTTACCTGAAGTCTCTTTTCTTTTAGAGGATTCTTCTCTAGTTATAAAAATAATAAAGCCAAAGTTTCAATCAGACCTTCTGTTGCCTAATGTACCTCTTCACAGAGATTATTTAATGTTTCTGAGCCTTGGTTTGTGAAATGGGAACATGCCTTCCTTGAAGAGTTCTTATAAGAAATAAATCAGACTAATATTTTGGGCACAAACTTAGCATGTATTAAATTTGTGTCTTAGTTTGTTTGCGCTGCCATGACAAAATAACATAGACTGGGTGTTTGTTTATAAACAACAGAAATTTATTTCTCATAGTTCTGGAGGCTGAAAAGTCCAAGGTTGTGCCACTGGCAAATTTGACGTCTGCAGAAAGCCAGTGGATTCATAGATGGTACTTTCTATCTGAGTCTTCACATGATGGAAAGGGGAAGGCAGCATCTTAGGACCTCTTTTTAAGGGGCACTCATGAAGATCCCAACCTTACCACCTCCCCAGAAAGCCTCACCTCCTAATACCATTGCCTTGGGGGTAGGATTCCCACATATGAATTGGAGGTGACACAAACATTTAGACCACAACAGTGCTCACTAGATAGAAGCTGTTCTTATTACACATTACTCATAAAATTCACTTAACAGTCATGTACATCTACCTGTATGTGTATATGGATACAGATTCTTATATATTGCTACATGTACCAGGAAAAAATAATATCTGTTTTTATTTGTCTACATATGTAAAAGAGAAAGAAACTCATCTATATAGCAAGTGCGGCATGGATTGAAAGGGACAGAGTGGTATCGAATTAGAAATGTGCAAAGAAATAAAACAGACACTATAAAAACTACTGTAGCAAAACCTCATTAATAGTCCAATGTGCACCTTCTGACAGATATGCTTGAATAGTCCATTTGATGTGAAGTCTATTCAAATCAACTGCCCTTTGCCTTTATTCTTAGAATAAAAACAATACTAAGACTTTTGAGGACAATGAGTTATGGCAAATTTCCAGTTTCTTATAAGAACAGATGGTAGTGTATTGTCTAATTTTTACCTTACTGTAAGCTGCTAAATCATAGCATGTGTGTATTATACTTAAATGCTCAAAACTGGAACAATGCTAATTTTTTCCTGGCATTTCACAATCCTTAAGGTTTTAAAAATTGTTTTCCTAAGTAAGGCGATTTAAATCCTATGGGATGAATCTCTGTGCTTACCATGCTTTCCTCATTTAACAAAATAATACAAATAATAAATCATTTGACTCATTGCTAATAAATTCTCTCTTGGGCCCAATACTTACTGAATAATTATTGAGATCCGACTGTGTGCCCAGTATTATTCTAGACCATGGAGAAACAAAGACAAGTCTCAGTTTCTGATTTTAATACATTTATTTTATTTCTATACTTTTATAGGTACATTGTAGTTATACATTATAGTGAAATTCAAAATGGTACAAACATACATGCACACATCACTTGATGTATTCCTTTCCCAATCCTACATATTTCCCTCCCCGACCCTGTACATATTAGATTGGTAGTGATACCCTCATATATGGACATAGCATATTTGAACCATTTCCTTCCTCAAACTCCCTTTTTCCCCTTCCTACCTACCTCTCCCAATTTTGTCCACTATTCTACTGGTCTCATTCCTCATTTATCTGAAGAAAGCCAGGATACCATAGTGAAACATGCATACCCATGTGTATTGACACACAATTCACAATAGCTAAATGATGGAGCCAACCTAGGTGTCAGTCAGGATAAATGGATAAAGGAAAATGTGATGTGTACACCCAATGGAATTCTACTCAGCCATAAAGAACAAGACGATTATGTCACTTAAAGCAAAATGGATGGAACTAGAGAATATTATGCAAAGTGAGATCAGCCAGTTGCTGAAAGTCAAGGGTCATATGTTTTCTCTCATATGTGGAAGCTAGAGAGAAAATAGGAAATAAAAGGGACTTCAGACAAATGAAGAGACGAGTCTAATAGATGCATTGAGTTGACTACCAGGGTAGGCATACATTTTATCAAATGCACAATGTGATCGGAGAGAAATATAACATAGTATGTGAAAAGAAAGGGAGGAAATATTTTCTATCAAGGACAAAGGGGAAGTAGGGAAAAATAAAATCAAGGAGGTGATATCTTAACTGAGTATGAAAAGGAAATAAGAGCAGCTTCAGTTGGAAATAGGGGAAGTGAATTTTTAGCAGGCAGGGATAGCTGAGAGACAAGGCATCCTAGAGTAAAGCAAGGGATGCTACAGTTTCGGAGCAGCTGGGACTTTAGGAGTGCTCAAAGTATTTAAGAGCACAGGGAAACAAGCACAGCGGGGCAATTTGGAAAAGCAGCCTCAAGTTCATGTGGGAGAAAATGGATTTTGATCTGTCAGCACTGAATTGTCATGGATTATTCATTTTCAAAATATTGACAGCTCCAACAATAAAAAAGTGAAAATCAAATAGAATGCTATAGAACTGATATTTTCCTGTGTATTTCTTATTTTTTAATTATAACATCACAATATCTTACTAGGTTTCTAATCAGTTTAAAATATGCTTAAAAGTTCTGCAAATTAACTAACAAAAGTTCAAAGGAAAGAAATTTAACTCTTGCCAGTCTGGGAATGAGCTCAGAATAGAATATAGCTTTCAGGCTTTACTTTATGGTTCTCTGTCATTACACTGTGGAAAGATTTAGTAGGGGAGCCTTTTCCTTATAGCTTATCTATCAGTAGTGACTGAAAAACTATATGTAAAACAGTGTTTGTAATCTTCATCTAATGTATAAGAACAATATGCTTTTTTTTTTCTGAGGGGAGGGAAATCTTCATAAATATGATGGAAATACGAGATGTGAAATTTCAAAGCAGGATGGACCCAGAGAGAAAAACATCAAGCACTGTGTACATGAATGTTTCCATGACGCAGAAGCTCACTATGATGAATAATTATAATGTACTAATAAAAGTATATTTTAAAAAAGGAAAGCAGTAGGACTAAATTTGCATGTGGAGGTTTATATTGTGATGTAAAGTCTTTGGAAAAATAAGAAATAATTATAAGCAAGATTTAAAACAATACCAGAAGCTAACACTCTGAAAACAATCTAGAACCCTGATAGAAGGAATGCAAAACTGAATTAGACTTATTTTTAGAATATCACCAACCCAGAAAGGAAGAGGAAGCAGAAGACATAAATTGACCAAATTATGTTATATACATGTACTAATATGCCACAATGGAACCCAGTTTTCTGTATAACTATTATGTACCAATAAAAACAAATTAAATATATAAGTTCCAGTGTCAGAATTTCCAAAAGTTTAAATACGAATCATCTTCTACTAACTCTGATTTCATAGAAAAATCAAGTATGTTCCAAATTAGAACAATGTACAACCATTGACTTCTATCGGTTTCTAATTGCTATAATGCATTCTAAATAGAATCTCTAGGTGGCCCTACAGTATAGGTGAGAGGAAATTTCTGCAACTCCAAATTAAAAAAAAAAAAATCAGGACTGCTCATAGTTGAAGTGCATCCAAAAGTAAACTAGGACAGGAATCAAGAGATTATATTTTAGTCCCAGGTATATCATTAATATTCTAAGTAGCTTACTGCCAACTGTATTGACTTCTCCAGACCCCATTTTCCCAACCATAAAATAAAATAGTTAGAAGGAAGATTTAGATATCCGGGCTCCAGATGAGAGCCTGAGAAGCAGCATTCATTCGTCCACTGGTTTATTTATCTGATCAAGTGATATTTACTAGATACCTTGTCTATGTCTGGTGCTAAGAATATAACCTTGGAGTCAACCGCAATTGACAAGACCATCAGAAGTCCTTGCTCTCCTGAAGTATAAACATTCATGAGAATAAAAAATAAGCCAACAGGTAAATAATATGGTTTCAGATAGATATAAATGCCGATAATATGGTTAAGAACATCTGATAAAGAGCAAGGGTTTGGTTTTGGTGCATGTGTACAAATTGATGTACAATGCAGAATATACTTTGCTTCATCTTTGGGTAGTGTGTCTTGCAAGTAAATTATTCACTGGTACAGGAAGTAAAAAATATAATATTTATAGACATTTGATATATTGTTCTTTGTAGATTAACTATCCAATTTAGCCAGCATCTCTTTTAAAATATAGTTATATTCAGAAGCATTTAGACAGAATATTAACATGGAAGTGAAAATATATTTAAGTGATAAAGAAGTGAGAAGAAGGGAATTCACTTGCTTCTTCTTGGGACACCATTGTGGATTGGAAGATAGGTAATATCTGCTGTATTCAGAAGGGCAAAATAGAATCAAGACGATGAATCCCACGTTTCTTTATATGATTCCCCCTAGATTAAGAGCATCCAGGTTTCAATTTTTCTTTCATTAAATAACAAAACTATTTGTCCCTTTCACCTTCCTATAGAGGATACATACAAATTCATAATCTCCCTAAATGTGAAATGCTATTTGTCGCCATATTACATTAAATTTATAGGATACATATTTATAGAATGTATATTTTAAATCAGAAAAATAATACTACTGCATAATGTCACTAAAGAGGACTGTATTTTTAAAAGTAGAAAGCAGGTCTAAGTTTTATTTTATTTTTTGTATTTTTTATTTGTGTGTTGTAATCGTATGGGATACTGACATTCATAGTAATGCATTCATATATGCACGTATGATTATTTGGTCTGTTTGACTCCCCATATTTTCTTTCTCTCCCTTCCTCCCTTCTGATGCATGATAAGGAGATTCATGCTGATACATTCACATATGTACATAACACATTATTGTTTGCTTTCTTCCGTATGCATACTTTTCCTTTCCCTCCTCTCCACCCTCCCCCAATCCCTTCTACGACTCTACTGGTCTCCTCCTAATTTTCATGAAATTCTTTTTCTCCCCCCCCCCCCTTTAACTTCCACATATCAGAGAAAACATGCAACCTTTTATTTTCTGGATCTGACTGATCTGACTTAGCATGTTCTACAGTTCCATTCATTTTTCTCCAAATGACATTATTTGGTCCTTCTTTATGGCTGAGTAAAACTCCATTTTGTGTATATACTGCATTTTTTTTAATCTATTCACTTGTCAATGGATGCTTAGTTTGGTTTCATAATTTAGCTTTTGTGAGTTGTACTGCTGTAGACATGGGTATGCGTGTATCACTATAATGCTCTGACTTTAATGGTCTATGTCTTAGGTTGTAAAGTTTAGAAATCCCGAAAGTCATTTTTCTCCTAGCTGATTTGATAAACAAATTTTACATCTTCCAAACATATATAAGATACTTTAAATAGTACTCAGCAAAATGGATCAGAAGTAGCTGGACATGGTGGCACACGCTTGTAATCCCAGCATTTGGGAGGCTGAGACCGGAGGATCCAGGTTCATGGCCAGCCTCAGCTACCTAGTGAGGCACTCCACAACTTAGTGAGACCTTGTTTCAAAATAAAGAATAAAAAATAGAGCTGGGGGTATAGCTCGGAGGTAGAATGCCCTTGAGTTCAATCCCCAGTACCACAAAAAAAAAAAAGGATCAGAAGTATAAAATAATGGAAAAGTGGTTAAAACTGTGGATGATGGAGGATGTCTACTTCATTGATAAATCTGTTCACATAGGAGCTTTGGAAAATATTGAATTCTAAAGAAGATAGAGTATTTTTTTTAATATCTAATAGGCCAAATTGTGACTCCTTCCAAACACAGATGGCTTGGCCCCAGAACACTAATCACACTGGCTTACAGCAGAACAGCTGCTGTGTGAACAAGGAGCTCTGGGCACAGCAACAAAATAGAGGGAATAGGCTGACCTCAGCCAAAGAGTCTGTAACAAGGCAGGCCCAGAAAATAATCTACCTAATTTCCAAAAGCAACAAAATTACCCAGAGAAAGTACTTCAGAGTCAGAGCTAAAGACATCCCCACTACTTATTTAGATCTAACATTTCTCTTTCAAAACACGAACCATGTACATGCTTAAACCATTTTAGATAGATTGGTTATTAAACCAATGACGTGATTTCAAGACAACATCTATTTTTCAGTCTGTTAAAAATAGTATGTAATGACCCACTGTGCTCTGAAGAAACTGCTAAATGATTTTAAAACACAAATATTTGGTAAATATAGAAAATCTGCAAATAAAAGATATCCTTGGTATACTGACCCCATCTTTTACCTCCTTGGTTAAATTTATTCCTAAGTATTTTATTTTAATTTTTTAGGCTACTGTGAACAGAATTGTTTTTGGATTTCTTTTTCAGTGGATTCATGATTGTATATAAAAATGAGAATGATTTTTGTAAGTTTATTTTTTTCCAGCCACTCCACTTAATCTGTTCATCTGTTCCAGAAGTCTTCTGGTTGAGTTTTTGGGATGATAGAAGGGGTTTAGGGGAGGGAGGATGGGATATAAAGACATAAAGAGGATAACAGTTTGAATAATGCTATATACATATATGAAATTATCGATGTCAAACTTAATTAATGACATGTATGGGGAAGGGGAGGGATGGGATGGGACCCCGAGGGAAATGCTCCAAATGTTGTGTGCATGTCTATTCCTATCGCTCTATACCTCAGTATAATGTATAATTACAATGCACTAATAAAAGTATGTTTTAAATGAAGGACCATACCGGCTATATCAGAAGGCACAGAGAACATTGTTCTGCATGCTACTGTCCACATGGGCCTCATGATAGGTTATGATACAACTGTTCCTGCCATCACCCCCAAGTGTTTAAAATAGGATATTTGTGAGCTAGTATTCTGTTTCTTTTGTTTAGGTCTTTTGTTCTTTGCTCAAGGTACACAAACATAGTAAACTGGTGGCTTAGACAGAACAATGGACAGGAGACCGGGGCCAGAATAACTTTCAAACTAGCTGGGCTACCACCAAAGACTGTGAAAAGCTATTCCAACATAGAAATTTTGTGAATTGTCAATTCTCATCTAGTCCTTTCCTGTGTTGGATCCAGAATTAATTTGTACCCCGTTTTTATTTTATTTTATTTTATTTTTGCAGTATTAGGGTTGGAACCTAGGGACATTTTACCTCTGATCTACACTCCCAGCCCTATTTTTCATTCTTTATTTTATAAAAGTGGTTGCACTTATGTTCAGAGCATAAACATTGACTATTATTATATTATCCTGTTATCCTGTCCTTGGATTGTTCCTTTGACCAGTTTAAAAAAAAAAATGACCTGCTTTGTCTCTTCTGGTAAGTTTAGGCTTGAAATCTATTTTGTCTGATATGAGAGTTGCTACCCCTGCTTGTCTTTGTTTCTTGTTCCAGCCCTTTACCTTTAGTTTGTGAGTATCTTTACCTATAAGGTACATTTCTTGCAGATAGCATATAGATGAATTATAATCTTTAATCTATTTTGCTACTTTATCTCTTTTAATTGGAGAGTTGAGGCCATTGAGAGCCATTGTAATTATTGAGAGATAATTTTTAATTCCTAACATTTTGAGTTGTAACTTCTGTTTGAGGTGGAATTTGTTCTCCTTTGCTTTGTTCATTTGATGGAAATCTCCTTTCTCTGGTTCTGGCATTTATCTTTATTTCTCCTTTGTAATTTATTTCTTTGAGTATTTTCTCTAGTGCTGGTTTGGAAGACATAACTTCATTCAGCTTCTATTTGTCATGGAAGACTTTTGTTTCTCCATCAGATTTGAAAGATATCTTTGCTGGATAGAGTAGTCTTGGATGGAAGTTGTTTTCTTTCAGGGTTTGGAATATGTCCCTCCAGGTCCTCCTGGATTTCATGACTTGGTTTGAGAAGTCTGGAGTGATTCTTATTGTTTTGCCTCTAAATGTCACTTGGTCTTTTACTCTCATTGCATATTAGATTATCTCCTTGGCCTCTACATTAGTCAATTTGACTATTATGTGGCATGGTGAACCTTTTCTCTGATCTTGCCTAGCAGGGGTTCTATATGTTTCCTGTACCTGTGTTTTGACTTCGCTTTCTATATTTGGGAAATTCTCACAAATTAGTTCTCTGAAGAGATTGTTGATTCCATTGTTTTCAGCTTCTAGACCCTATTCTATGCCTATTATTTTTAGGTTTGCTCTTTTAAAGTAGATGAACAGCTCATGCTATCGAATTGATTTTTCTAAATTATATATTATTTGCTCATTTTTGGAGTAGTCATCTCCTAAGAGTGAGATTCTGTTTTCCATGTGGTCTAGTCTACCATTGATGGTTTGTATTGATGTCGTCATTTCATTTATTGCATCCTTCACTTCCTTCAGAGATTATTCTTGATTCCTGTTCAGGGTATCAGTTTCTTTGTTTATAAGATCTTTCATTTCTTCCAGGCTCTCCATGGACTCTTTTCTGAAATCCTGCATCTATTAAACTTCTGAGTTCTCTTGCAGCTCTGAATTGGTGAGCTCTGTTTTTGTGGGATTGTGGGGGCTCATTATTTCCTTACTATTCTTCTTTCTCATGTTTTCAAGTTTCTTAAGTTTGCATTTTTATTGCTTTTGCTGTCTCTCTCTCTCTCTCTCTCTCTCTCTCTCTCTCTCTCTCTCTCTCTCTTTCTTGGATTTCATCTGTCTAATCGCTCTCCCTTTATAATATCCTATTCTGGAGGTAAATATTAACCTCAAGATATGTCTTAAAAGTGAATAGTGAGCCAGGTATAGTGGTGCATGCTTGTAATCCCAGTACTTGGGAAGCTGAGACAGGAGGATTGCAGGTTCATGACCAGCCTCAGCTACTTAGTGAGGCCCTCCACAACTGGGGAGAACTTTGTAAATCCCCCAAAATCTGCAACCTGAGACTTACTCCACAGACAGTTTGGGAACCAGACACAGAATTGCACAGCCCCGGTGCAATTCCACAGTGAAACCCTGTTTCAAAATAAAGAGTAAAAAATAGGGCTGGGATGTAGCTTGAAGGTAGAATGCCCCTGGGTTTAATCTCCAGTATCATACACACACAAATTAAGTGAACAGTCTTAGCTGAATGGGTATTCACAGCTATCTGTTGAGTATTTATCACCCTGCAATGCTGTCTCGGTTGCTTGTGCCCTCTATCACCTCTCTGTTGTTCTCTGTAGATCACCAGCACTGGGTTACAACTACTCCAGGATTCTTCCCACTGTGATAGTGGCATTGATGGGTCCCAGGTGTTAAAGACTGGGGACCTGATTTGACACCTCTCTAATAGGGAGTAGTCTCTGAGGTGTGGGCCAGTGCTGTTTCTGTGCATTTCTAACCTCTTTGTGAGGTGTTGGGTGGCTCTGTCTGTCGGCTGAGATTGACCTGCCCTTAGTGTTTGGAAGTTTGTTGTTTCACCTAAAGGTCCAGTCTCAGAAGTAGGAGTTTACAGGAATCAGCTCTGTCATTGGGTGCGTGGTGGGGCTGAAGAGGGATGGGGTGGCGGATGTGATCACCTTTTCCTATCCAGTGCTGCCATGGGGCTGTGCAATTCTGTGTCTGGTTCCCAAACTGTCCGTGGAGTAAATCTCAGGTTGCTGAGTATAAGATTTTGGGGGATTTACAAAGTTCTCCCCAGTTGGAGATGTAGGTTACTCTCACTCCTCAGCTTGTTCAGAGATGTGTTGCTTCTTTTTCCTTTTTCAGGCTTGCTGTTTAAAAGCATGCTTTCAGACATTCTTGAGTTTCTCTGTCTTTAGTCCACCTCCCATGAAGGTAATCTGGGATGTGGATGTTGCTCCATGTGGAGCTCTGGAGACAAGTTAGAAACAAGCTCTCATTAGGTACCTACTCCATCACCATCTTCTATCCCCCTTTCTTATTCTTTATTTTGTAACAAGGTCTCACTAAGTTGCAGAGAGCCTCACTACATAGCTGAGGCTGGCCACAAACCTGCAGCCCTCCTGTCTCAGCCTCCCAAGTACCGAGATTACAAATATGCACAATCACGTCTGGCTATACCCTATTTTTAAAGATAAATATAAAACTTGGAGTTATTCAGTGGTTGCTATTCACTTTTGCTTCCAATTTGAGAAAATACATCTTACTCTCATTGTTCTAAGAACTTCCAAATTGATATAGCTATATTTCTGTGCATGACAATGATTCTCGATGTATGGAAGTAAGAGGCTACAGAGGCTTCCCAAAAAATTGTACAAAACAAGTTGACAAAAATGTCTTTCTAATTTTAAAATAATATTCTAATTTGTTGGCATGCTTCTGTGGCAATAGCAAAGATCTGTCCTGAAACACTGCTCTACTCTCCAGAGTCAACATACTCTTAAAATATTTCTAAAATATGTGAGAAATAATTTTTTAACCTTCAAGGCATAACCAAATAGTAGTTGATGATTGACATAATTCATTTGTACTTTTTCCAGTCTCTTTTAATTTGCTTCCACTATCTTTTCCCCTATTCTCTATCATCTTCTTTTGTCAAACCCGTGACAAAGTAGAACAGTCCTGAAGGGGGGAGTGAGGATTAAAGACAAAGTCAATACTAAGTCCATTACTGGGAGGGCTGACAGTCAATACTGTAGCCCCGAGTTTATTTTACTGGACCCTTTTATCCCATTCCACAAAGAAGCAGATACAAGAAAAATAACATGGGAACGTTAGTTACACCATGGCAACATAACGTACAAAACATTACATGAGGTCCTATAGCCCCTACAAGACCTATTGTCTTAATGTACTGGTTGTATCGAAGCCCCTCAACCATATCTCAGTACAAGCGTCATAAGCGTCTATATCCAGGTTACTGTTTCTTAGGTCTGTAATGTCAACACACAATGCCTGGTTGATTTTAGCAAAACATGGGTAGTTAAACATGGTCTCCAACATTCTTTTGAATTTTTTTTAGACAAACTACCCAAGTGGCTCTACTAGCTGGGTTTATATCAGTCGTTAGCATTCCTTAAAAGCAGCATAATTACATTTAACTCACAGATATCATTGTTTTTAACTTCAGTTGTTAACAATTGTTGAACATATGGGCTGATCGCATCTTACAGATGCTATGTGTCTTTGAAATATTTTGATGTTTTTTGTTTGTTTGTTTGTTTCTTGTGGTACTGGGGATTGAACCCAGGGGTATTCTACCTCTGAGCTACACCCCCAGTCCTATTTTTTATTCTTTATTTTGAAACAGGGTCTCACTAAGTTGCAGAGGGCCTCACTAAGTAGCTGAGGCTGGCCTCGAACCCAAATCCTCCAGTCTCAGCCTCCCAAATACTGGGATTACAAGCATGTGCTACCATGCCTGGCTCTATTTTTGATGTTTTTGAAGACACAAAAGTACCAATGGAGAATACAAGAAGAGAATAAATCCATGTTTCAGGGTAAAGAATGTCAGTATGTGGAGGTCTACATTCAGCTTGTTTTAGTGCTACTTTGAAACCTTCTGTAGAGACACTGTGAAGGCCAATAAGATAACAGCTCACACATGTGACTAACCTGGTGCAGCAAACCTACCAAGTTCACCCTGGCCAGACCTCCCAGACCTCAAAACTTTGATTTTGTGGTTTCTCATGACATTGCTGCATATACTTATAGGAATGTGGTCATTGGTGTTAATTAAATAGTATATTAAGCTGGACATAGTGGCACAGTCTTGTAACCTCAGTACCTAGGAGACTGAGATAAGAAGATTGCAGGTTCACAGCCAGCTTCAGCAACTTAGTGAGGTCCTCTACAACTTAGTGAGATCCTGTTTCAAAATAAAAGAATAAAATAGGGCTAGGGGTGCATCTCAGAGGTAGAATGCCCCTGGATTTCATCCCCAGTACCACAAAAAAAATAGTATATTAATTTTAAGAATCAAAGTATGGGGAAGCAGGAAATATACACAAGAATTTCTCCAAAAAGAATATATACCCATTGTTCTGGTCATCTTTCTCACTGCTGTAATCCAAAACAGCTGACCACATAACTTAGAGGAAGGAAGATTTATTTGCTCACAGTTTTGGAGATTTCAAGGCTGGGTCTGCAGAGATCAGGGCATGGCAGTCGGAAGCAAAGAGAAGGAGAGAGCAAGTACTCTGCTATCACATCATGGAGGCCATAAGCAAGAGAGAAAACAAGGGAAGGAGGAACCATATATAACCTCCAAGGCCACACTCCCAAGGACTCTCTTTAGCAACCAAGCCCCACCTCCAACATGACTGCCCACTCTCCATGAGGTTTTGGGGGACATTTAGATGCGAACCATTACACCTATCTTCACACCTGTGTTAAAAGGGTGGAACAATAAGAAATCATGAACCTGTTTATAAGAAAACACATGCATGGACCAAATGTGGGCACCTTCTACCAATAGTGAAACTTCATGAGCTCCATATTTACTCTATATGGTTATTTCTATTTTAGATAGTCTCTATTCCAGATTCTTAATCTTTCTTATGAACTCAGAAAAAAAAGCTTAATTGATAATCTAATGAGCTTTTTTTTTTTTTTTTCAGTACTGGGGATTTAACCCAGGGGCATTCTACCATTGGGCTACACCCTCAGCCCTATTTTTATTCTTTATTTTGAAACAGTTTCACTGTGTTGTGGAGGGCCTCACTAAGTAGCTGAGGCTGGCCTTGAACCTGCAATCCTCCTGTCTCAGCCTCCTAAGTACTGGGATTACAAGCATGTGCACCCATGCCATGCTTCTGAGCTTCTTATTAGTTTAAACAAACATTGTGTGGCTCTATCTTCCCCTAGAACTTGTCACCATAATTATATGCAGGCTAGGAAATACTTGAGCCTATAAAAATTTATGATAATTAGACTTTCAGTGGTTTGGTTTCTTATGCTTTTCTTTTGCTCCACTTTATGTAGTCTGCTTTATTTTCAATTTTATCATCCTTCTTATATTTCTTCCCTCCCTTTCTCCTTTTCTTTTCCTTCCTTCGATCCATTTAATTCTAAACTACTAATACAGTAACCATAAATATCTCTTTGTTTAAACCATTATGGAATCTACATACTTAAGAATTATGAGAGTTTCTCTTGTACAGTCTTATAGATTGGCAACAAGAATCATCAGAAAGCAAGACTACAATTGTCCTTGTATTTGATGATATGAAGAATAAAGAAATGCCAAAGGGTTAGGATCAAGGGATAGAATATCATTTGTTAAAATCATTGTAGGAGTTTCAAATAGAGCAAATCTTTGTGTCAGACCTAGTGTCCATTCAGACCAAGTAACAGTAGATCTTCTTTTGATAATCCAATGGTGGAAATTCCCTGCATCTTGGCCAGTAGTGAAGAAATGTTGCTTGGAGTGGGATTACTGATGCCTTTAAATCATACCATGTGTATCCATCAGCATTCTTGCAGCCATAATCTAAATATCTGACCACAAAACTCAGAGGAAATATTTATTTTCTTATGGTTTGGGGTTCAGTACATGTGAGGCTGGGGACCACAGATATCAGGGCATAGGGGCTTGAGGCAGAAGGGGAGAACATAGGCTGTGCTCTTTATATTGCAGAGGATGGAAGCCAGAGAGGGAGAGAGAGCAGGGGGAAGAGGAAGCCCCTATATAATCCTCAAGGCTGAATCCCCAAGGACACACCTCCAGCCACACCCTACTGGGCTGCTGGGTGCCACCCAGGTAAATCCATTACAATTAATTTATCCTCTTCCCGGATTATAGCCCTCATGACTCAGTTTATTTTGAAACAGGGTCTCACTAAATTGTAGAGGGCCTCACTAAGTAGCTGAGGCTGGCCACAAATGCGCGATCCTCCTGTCTCAGCTTCCCAAGTACTGGGATTACAAGCATGTGCCACCACACCTGGTGAGGAGACATCATTTTATATCTAATTATAAAGGCTGTTTATGAACAGAACTGGCTCAGATTTTTAAAAGGAGAGGCTATGTGTCTTGAAAGTAAGTAGGGCCTGACAAAATAGACATTAAATTGCAAGTCAGAAACTCAGAGAGCTATCCGCGGGCTCTGCTAGTTAGCTCTGCTACTGTCTAGCCATAGCAGGTGAGTTATGTCATGTCTTGGACCCTCATCTCTTCAACTGCAAAGTGAGGAATTGGATTCTGAAAGTCCCTTCCAAGTAATGTCCTTTGTTTTATTGTTCATCATGAAAATGATTTCAAAGGGAAAAACTACAGTAAGGTTTAAATGAATAGAAAAAGGAAGAAAGAGGGTGGGATGAGATAGTTCCAAACTGCCTGGTAAAATGAACATACAGCTATTGCTTTATGAACAAGTGAGATCAATTCAACTGACAAATTCCTGCCATGCTTGTGGTCTATGAGTGTTCAAGTGAGGCAGTCTTTTCTCCCTGGCAGGTCAGAACCTCGCCTGGTAACTAGGCTGGATTTCAGAAGCGAGCTTGGAATCCCATACGATATAGAGGGTGTGTGGGGGACATGGTGTAGACTCCTAGGAGCCATTACGATTGAGGCAAGGGTTCTCTGTTCTGTTTCACAGAGCTGCTTGACAGCCAATCCACAAATACTGAACACTGAACACAGTACTTGCTTTTTTTCACACTATGTGAAAGGCAGGGGGTGGGTGGTCCAGAAAATAGAAAGTCTCAGCAAGAGCTCACAAAATAAATCCTCACAGTTTGAAAGAAAATTAAATTTTAAATTTCATAATCTCATTCTTTGAGTCTCAGAGAACTGGAAATTGAACAGGAAGGTGTCCTTCCTGATCCCTCTTATTTTTATTTTTTCTTTCAGTGCAATTATTTTAGAAATATTATTTTGCAGTGCTGCTATTTAATCTTTCCCATATAACTTCTCTTTCATTTCTGCAGAGCCTGAGCAACTCCTGAAGTTCAAAGATCACAGTGTATTACAAGGCTGCTCAGTATAACATGACTGTGTTCACACAGAGCAATGAACTGTAGTATTTCATGCTCTTTCAGAGTAGTAACTTGTTGGCAGGACAAAATTACTGGTAATCCTTTCCACAGCTGCAAAATAGCCTTTGTGTACCATATCAGTAGGTCTAGTTGCAATCAAAAGGCACACTATCTTAACAAATCTACATTTAAATTAATTGTAAAGACTCAAAAATTTACGATGATCAAAGTTTTATATGCTCACATCAAGTGATCTTATTTATAGAAGGTAAAAATTAAATGTGCTGGCAACATTGCATGAAATATGTATTGGATTTAACTAATTTCATCTGACAGTAGTTTATTTGGCTAGGACGTGCAGTACTATACATGTGCCAGGAAGATTGCTATTTAATAAGCGGAAAAAAATGGAGCTCATAAATGTTTGTGGAGGACTGGAATGTTCTACACTAAGACAAAATTTCAGTCATGTATTATTTAAAAATTATAACAACACTTTGGAATTTGAAATGCCTGTTATACTGTGTATCATAAAACTGTATACAAATACCCTCTGTTTTGAGAAAAATCCAGTAGCTTTGGTCTTTCCACTGCCACCGAGAGGATTTAAAAATCAACAAATGAAAGGACAAGCTTCTCCACAGTCAGCTACTTTAAATCATCATTGGGAGGAAATTATTCTGCAACTAGATTTCTTCAGAAGTTTGTATTTCAAGATCATCAAACAAAGGATAACAATTAAAAAAAAAAAAAAAAAACCAAGTGAAAAGTCCTAACTTAGAGATCCTCAGCTGGAATTCCTATTTAGGAAATGTGCTGGGGACAGGGTGTCAGATAGCATAGTGCATGTTTTCTTGGTGTAGGGCAGGAAAAAGAACATCTCTAAACATATCTCATTACTTAAATGCATGAAAGTACAGAGGGGAGCAGCTGGAGTTTTTCAAAGCTTTTACCCTTCAGTTAGCTTGGGTAAAGGAACATGTTCTAACGTTAATTGTAGGTTGCTTTTTAAATACAGTGTGAGTGCTCTCCAATTTATGATTCTCCTTTTCTTCATTGCAAAGAAAAAAACTACTACTACTACTACTAGTAGTGGTGGTGGTGGTGATGTGTTGAAAGATTTTATAAGTTTGTGTTCTGAGAGGATACTGATGGTTTCAGTGCAGAAACATTTTTGTTCTCTTGATACTTTCTGGGTAATTCTCTGGATAACTGATCCCATCTTTATTATACCCTAACAAAGGATTCTTTTATAAAATAAGCATTAAGAGCTCATTAATGTCACTGTTCATGTCCAGTGAGAGATAGAGACGCAAAAGGAATGCTCCTTACCTCTCAGGAAGTTAAACTTAATAACAAGATAAAAATTACATGTATTATAGAGGAAAATCACACTTATTTGGTGGTGAGAACACCTAAAATCCTCTTACCAATTTTCAAGAATACTATACATTATTACTAAGTAGAGTCATCATATTTCACAATAGAACTCTTGAACTTTTTCCTTCTAACTGGAATTGTGTATTCTTTGACCACCATCTCCCATATCCCTGGTAACTACCAGTCTACTCTAATTTCATGAGCTCAACTCTTTTAGATACCATACATAAGTGAAATTGTGTAGTATTTGTATTTATGTATCTGACCTATTTTGCTTAACCCAATGACCTTCAGATTCACCTATGTTATGACGAATTGTAGGATTTTCTTCTTTTTAAAAGGTGAATAGAATCCCATTATATATGTGTACCACATTTTCTTTATCTATTCATCTACTGATGGACACTTCAGTTGATTCAATACCTTAGCTATTGTGAATAATGCTGGTGTGAACATGAGAGAACAGATATATCTTTGTTATACTGATTTCATTTCCTTTGGATAAATACCCAGGAATGGAATTGCTGGATTAAATGTAATCTATTTTTACTTACTTAACTTTTTAGAAACTTTCATACTGTCTGTTATAATGACTATCCTAATTTATTTTTCCACCAATAATGTATATGGATCCCTTTCATTCCATATCCTCCTCAATTCAATGATTAACGAGCGTGTGTGTGTGTGTGTGTGTGTGTGTGTTACAATAGCCATTTTAGCAGGTGTAAGGTGATATCTCACTGTGGTTTTAGTTTGCAATCCCTGATGATTAGTGAGGTAGAACATTTTTTAATATACCCATTGGCTATTTGTATTTTTTCTTTTGAGAAATGTCTATTTAGGTCCTTTGTTCGTTTTTAAATTGGTTTATTTGTTTTCTTACTGCTGGTTTTTTTTTTAATCCCTCATATATTTTGAGTACTACTCCCTATCAAACTTATTTCTTCCATTCCAAAGCTTGTCTCTTTATTCTACTGATTATTTCCTTTGCTGCACAGAAACTTTTCAATGTGATGCAATCCCATTTGTCTAGTTTTTATTTTGTTGCTTGTGCCTTTGGGTTCATTTCCAAAATATCATTTCCCAAAACAGTGTCATAGAGCTTTCTCCCTACATATTCTTCTAGCAGATTTTATGGTTAAACATCTCATGTTTAAGTCTTTAATCCATTTGAGTTGATTTTTGTATGTGGTATAAGATGAAGGTGTAAATTCATCCTTCTGCATGTGGATATTCAGCTCTCACAGTACTGCTTATTGATCAGATATTCCTTTTCTCATTGTGTTTTTGTGGCATGTCTTCCAAAAATCAATTGGCTATAAATGCATGGATTTACTTCTGGCTACTCTAATATGCTCCATTGATCTATGTGTCTGTTCTTGTGCCAGTGTTATATCGTTTTGATTACTATACCTAGTGTAATGACTCCAGTTTTGTTCTGATTGCTCAAAACTGCTTTGAATATTTGAACTTTTTTGTGTGTGTGGTTCCATAAAATGATACTGGAATTTTAATGGAGATTGTATTGAATCATTAGATCACTTTGGATAAATAGATATTTAAGGGAAGGGCAGGGAAAGGAAACTTGATAATGGCAACAGTTCAAATAATGCTATATGCATTTGCAAAATTATCAATATCAATCTCAATAGCATGTATGGGGAAAGGGAGGGGGTCCGGTGGGATCTAGAAAGAAACACAAATACACCAAGTACTGTGTGCATATATGTTCCTATCACTCTGAATCTCATTATGATGTATAATTACAATGCAGCAATAAAATTATATTAAAAGATTCTTTAAATCCATGAGCATGCTATATCTTTCCACTTATTTGCCTCTTCCTAGATTTCTTTCATCAGTATTTTATAATTTCCAGTGTATGGATCTTTTACTTCCAAATTAAATTTATTTCTAAGTATTTTTATTTTTGTATTTATTATAAATAATTTTTTTCTTGATTTCTTTTTCAGTTAGTTTATTGTTAATGCTGCTTTAGTACTGGGGATTGAACCCAAGGGCATTCTATCTCTGAGCTAGCCCCCCCAGCCCTATTTTATATTTATTTTGAAATAGGGTTTCACTAAGTTGCTGAGACTGGCCTCAAACATGCAGTACTCCTGTTTCAGCCTTCCAAGTCTTGGCATTACAAGTGTGTACCACCAAACCCAGCTAATGCTACTGGTTTTTGTATACTGATTTTATATTTTATATCTTTACTGATTGTGTTTATTAGTTCATGGGTTTTCTTGGTAGAATCATTATGGTTTTTACATATAAAGGCCATATTATATTCAAACAGGAACAATTTAATTTCTTCCTTTATAATTTCTTTCTCCTTACCTAATTGATCTATCTAGTACTTCCAGTACTAATTTGCATGGAAGTGGTAATTATCCTTGTCTTGTCCCAGATCTTGGAGAAAAAGCTTTTGAATTTTGCCACTGATTATGATCTAAACTTTGGGCTTGTCATATATGGTCTATATTTTGTTGAGGTATGCACCTTTAATACCGAATTTGTGGAAAGTATTTTTTTATCATGCATAAACGTTGAATTTTGTCAAATGCTTTTCCAGCATCTATTGAGATAACCATGTGGTGTTTGTCCTTCATTTTGTTAATGTGGTGTATCTCATTTGTAGATTTGTGTATATTGAAATATCTTTGCATTCCTGAGATAAATCCTACTTGACCATAATGCATGATCTTTTTAATGTGCTATTGAATTCAGTTTGCTCGTATTTTGTCAAGGATTTTTGTCTCAATGTTCATCAAGATATTGGCCCGCAGTTTTCTTTTCTCATAGAGTTCTTGTCTGGCTTTAGTATCAGGGTAATTCTGGTGTCATAAAACAAGTTTGAAAGTATCCCCTCTAAAGTTTTTTGGTTTTTTTTTTTTTTTTTGGAAAATTTGGAATAGCTAACATTAAATGTTTAGTAAATATCAGCAGGTAAGCCATTCTATATTGGGCTTTTCTTTGATAGCAGACTTTTAATTACTAATTCAATCTTCTTGATAACTATTATCTTTTCAGCTTTTTTACTTCTTCATGATTCACAAATTAATGTTTTAGGATATTTTATTTCATTCCAAGGGAGAAAACAGGTTTTGCTTTTGGGTCAGATAGAACTGTAGGGAATAGCTATCTATATAACTTTTTTATAATTGTATGAAGGTATGAATAATGAAAATTTACAGTTTGTAATTGATCAAATTTGACAATAATACAGTTGTGAAACCCTCACCACAATAAGAAAAACATTTTAATCACCCCCAAATTTTTCATGTGCACCTTTATAACCCATCACCTTTTGTACTCCTGGTCTGTGGGCAATTGGTGATCTCTTTCTTGTTCCTATAGATTATTTTGTATTTTCCTGAGTTTCATATCAATGGAATCATATAATATATACTATATTTTCTACAGCTTTCTTTTTCCACTCAGTATAATGATTTTGTGACTCACTCATATGGATGTATATATTAATGTGCTCCTTTTTATTGCTGAGTAGCATCTTTTCTATAGTAATACAACATTTTTTTTTATCCATTCTTCTTTTGAGGGAGATTTGGGTAACTACCCATTTGAGACTTTTACAAATAAAGCTTCTATGGAGCATTGTGTACAAATCATTGAATGGAGTTATACTTTCTTTTCTATTGAGAATATTCCTAGGAATTAAAAAAGTAAAGTTATGAGCCATGCGTGGTGGCACATGCATGTAATTCCAGTACTTGGGAGGCTGAGATAGGAAGATCACAGGTTCAAGGACAGCCTTAGCAACATAGCAATACTCTCAGTAACCTAGCAAGACCCTGTTTCAAAATAAATAAATAAATAAATGTAAAAATAAAAAGGACTAAGAGTGTAGCTTGGAGGTAGAATGCCCCTGGGTTCAATCCCCAGTAAACCATTCCCCCCCAAAAAGTTGAAGTCATATGGTATGTATATATCTATTTAAGAAAGCACCAGCCAAAATGTTTCAAAGTGGTTCTACTAATTTATCCTTTCAGTAGTAATGAGTATTTCAATTGACCCACATTTTCACCACTACTTAGTATGGTGAGTGTTTAAAATTGTATACATTCAAATGTGTATATTGTGGTATATCATTATGCTTTTAACTTGTTTCTCAAAAGGATTTCCCTGGTAAAAGTCCTATTGTCCTAGGAGGTCCCAAGAGTTTAGGTAGGAGGTAAGAGAGTATGTTTCTCACTTGAAACGCCTCTAAATACCTATTGGAGAGTCAATATCTAAGTAAATCAAAGAATTAAATATAACCAGATATGAAACTATATTCATACATGCTTTTTTCCTATTCTAAATTTTGTTTGTTATAGATACACTTTTTTTAGTAGAAATGCTATTCACTTATTTCTGATATGGCATGCCATTAATGCTCAGATGAAAGCCAAATAGCATAGCCTCCCATTCTGTGATTATAGCAGAGATCATTAACTGAACAGCTTCCTATAACCCACATCTCCCATTCTCAAACTCTATCTCACCAGCATTTATTACTGTTTATGTTTTTAATGATTGCCATTCTAATTGGTGTTAGGTAAAATCTCATCTCTTTGATTGTTAATGATGTTGAACATTTTTTTCATATATTTATTGACCATTTGTATTTCTTCTTTTATGAAGTGTCTATTTAGTTCACTTGCCCATTTTTTGATTGGGTTATTTGGTTTTATGGTGATTATCTTCTTGAGTTCTTTATATATTCTAGATATTAGTCCTTTATCAGAAGAGTAGCCAGCAAAGACCTTCTATTCTATTTGGCTATCTCTTGAAGTTCATAATAGTTTATTTTGCTGCACAGAAGCTCTTCAGTTGAATGCAACCCATAATAAATGCTGGCAAGGATGTGGAGAAGTAGAAACTCTGATACACTGTTGGTAGGACTGCAAATTAGTGCAACCACTTTGGAAACAGTGTGGAGGAGCATCAGAAGAATGGAAATGGACCTATCATATGACCCAGCTTTATCACTCCTTGTTATCTACCCAAAAGAATTGAAACCAGACTAGCATAGTAATGCATGCATATCTATGTTTATAGCTGCACAATTAAAAATTACCATACTATGGAATCAGCCAAGATGTCCATAAACAGATGAATGGATTACAAAATTATTGGATACATACACAATGAAATTCTACTCAGCCATAAAGAACAAAATTATGTCATTTGCAGGGAAATGGATGGAACTGGAGAATGTTATGCTATGTGAGATTAGTCAATTACAAAAAGTTAAAAGTCAGATGTTCTCCCTCATATGTGGAAGCTAGGGAGAAATTGAGACACAGGAAAGACTCCAGACAAAGGAGGAGAAACCTTAGTGGAGTGAAGGAAGGGACCTAACTGAGGGAGACGAAACAAAGAGGAAGACTTGAAAAGAGAAACATTTCAGTGGACATGATGTACATACACAAACTTATCAAAGCAAATAATTGTGTTGCGCACAGGAAGGTGGGGAGAGAGAGGAAGTGGGGTGGGAACTGGGGGAGGGCTTAAAAAGTACTGTGCGCATGTATGCCTCTATCACCCTGAACTTCATCAAGATGTATGATCACAGTGCACCAATAAAAATAAACAAATAAATACAACCATAAAAAAATTGTCTCAACATAGCCCCAAGGCAATCACTGCCAACCAGTCAATACTGAAACAGGAGAGGAATTTTATTCACCTTCTGTACTTCTGGTTAGTTGTACTTTCCCATTTTTTACAAGTGAATTTGCATTCTTGAAAGATAGTAATTGAAAGAGAAAGCAATCGAACATTAAGAAACTTGTCTACAGCAATGTCCATTCTAAATCTTTCAAGGTTTTCTAGGCACTATTTTCAGCTATAGAGAAAATTAACTGAACATATGTAGCTAAAGAAAATGTACATTTGGACAAAAACAGGGATTCTTTTTACAGAGCAGATATTTCTTTCCAATCTGCTGATGTTTTTTAAGTGGAGATCTGGAAGCAATTTGGTAAATCTATTGCATGTAAATTATAATTAACTTTGCACAGAAATCATTTGTTTTCTTAAAAAGAAGTAGATTCAAGGACAAAAAGATCATGTTCAAATCTTAATCTCAGAATTGAGTGAGTCAGAAACAGACCCAATATGTGGTGCCAACTGTAATACATCAAGGCTATTTAAATTGTGGTTGCTATCCACAATGCTACATTGCTATGCAATGATAACACAATATTACACAGTTATGGCTTTACACATTCAATGTGCTATGAATATGACCATTTAGATTCATTCTGCCTATCACATAAATTTGAGGTGAATTAGAATTTATATAGTGTAAGCACCAAGCCTGAAAATGCAATATCAAATTCAACCAAAACTTGTTAATGTAAGTGTCAGTAAAATTTCTTAAATAAAACAACATTGTTCATGGAGTGAAATGAAGAGTGGTTTCAGGAATAAAATTCCGCTTAAGAAAGAAATGATGAGCTGGGCGTGGTGGCACACGCTTGTAATCCCAGCATTCGGGAGGCTGAGACCGGAGGATCCGGGTTCGCGGCCAGCCTCAGCTACCTAGTGAGGCACTCCGCAACTTAGTGAGACCCGGTTTCAAAGTAAAGAATAAAAAATAGGACTGGGGGTATAGCTCAGAGGTAAAATGCCCCTGAGTTCCATCCCCAGTACCGCAAAAAAAAAAAAAAAAAAAAAAAAAAAAAAAAGAAG